>JAPMNP010712039.1:0-12559 GCA_029874935.1 Atherina boyeri
GTGTGTGAATATTTTCCTGAACACCTTGAATTAAAGAAAAAACAAAACAAACAACGTTGAGCCGTAAAAACAATGAAGAGTAATCCCACAATATATGCAAATACAATCTGTCATAATGAAAGAAGTGGAAAACTGCCACTGAGGTCTGCAAAGAGATTTGTCACAAAAAGATTCATCATGTGGAGAAATCTTTTTTTGTTAGTCTTGTTGTCATATGAGTGTACAAACCTTTTATGCCGTGGTTGTTGTTTACTTCAATGTAATTTTTCTCTTTTGTGTGCCTCTTGTGATTGTTAGCTTGCTTTCCGGCTGAGGTCGGGTGATGTTCCTTTTTTGTGTCTCTCAACAGGTGTAGCAGTTGGCTGCTTGGTGTATCCCTCCCTTTTGTCTCTCTACTTTCCCTTTCTCTCTCAATACCTGTCCACTCTCTAGCTTCTTGTCACTCTATCTTTCCGTCAGGTCCGGCAATATTATGTAAAGCTCATCTACAAACAAGAATCTAAAATAAAATAGAATAAGTTTAACTTTATCAATCAAGGGGAGCTATATCACTCATAAAGCTCCTCTTGGCAAAGCAAAATCTGCTCGGCACAATCTAGCAGACAGATCATTATTCTGCTTGCTTCGATGCTGGACAGGACAAGAAGCAAAGAAAGAAAAAAAAAGTCTTGTCATATATTGCAAAAAGTTGCAAAAAAAGGAAAAAAAATACTATTAAAGGCTTGTTGGCTGGTATGATGAATTATAAAGACAGAGCTAATGCGTTAGAAAGGGTCACTAGGCCCTGACTTGTTCCAGACCTTTAAATTTGAAGTGACTAAGTGAATGTACAATGTATTGGTCTTAGCTGGGTTTCTTAACCTATCACTTTTCCCCTTCAACACTCAGCAGCACTCGAGACCTCTACTAGAGTTGCTGAACAGAGGGACATTAATCAAACCCCAAAGGTCAGGAGCTAAACCCAATTTACCCGTATGCTCTCCTTGTCGCTCACAAGAGTAATGAATATGTTGGTGGCAGACCAGGAGCAGCCCAGCTGAGAAACAGTTCAGAGGGATTCAGTCTTTGAGAAAAATGTAACACGGTTCATCTGCTACTGAGTTTGCCCCAGGAGGAAGAGACAGCCTTAATCTACACTCAGCTTTTCACCCTCTTTTCTTTGTGTTCCTTATAACACTGAAAAGGTAATAGTGAATACAAAGTAAATATAACCCCCTTGTGATTTTAGTATAGTTACAGAAGCATAAAATTCCACTATGAAGTCTGGAAGCTTAAATATCAAACAAAAGCAGGCAGAATGCAACAAGATGAATCCTTTGTTGTTACACAATCGTGTTATCTGAGGCCATAACCTCCTCATGGCCTCAGATAACAGACTCTTGTCTGTGCTTGTCTTGTTGGATCTCCGTACTGCAGTTGATACCATCAATCACTACAAGCTGTTTCAGAGGCTTTAACATGCAGTTTGGGATTAAAGAAAAGCCTTAGGCTGGTTTAAATGTGATTAATCTGATAGATTCCAGACTGTTCATAAAAATTATAAGTCTTTCTCACACACCAGTGTAAGTCATGGAGTTCCTCAGGGTTGTGTGCTTGGACCAGTACTGTTGTGCATGCTTCTATTAAATGAAATTGTAAAACAGCATAGCATGAATTTTCAGTGCTACGCAGGTGATGCTTTTCCATGAAGCCTGAAGAAAGCAATCACTTGTTCGGATTGCAAAGATGTCTTCAAGGGAAAGATGATTTGAAGACACTGGATTTTTCCTTCTCAATTCAGAAAAGACTTAAAGGTATGGCGGAAGATTTTCCTGAAATTCAGGAAAGAACCACCCTCTCCACTTTTTGAAAAAAATGTGCATGCGTAACGCTGGTCATGTTTAGCTTTTTTGAGGCCTTTCTCTTCTTCTCATACGCTTCAGACACTTTTTGAAAGTGTGCATGCACAGAAAGTGAAAACTATCCTAGGAAAGAGCACATATGACAGTATTTCGTAAAATTCTCCAGAATGATTGACAAATAGGAGGACCAATCGTCTTGATGATCCACCCGGAAAAAAAACATCCCCCGCCATACCTTTAAGTTGTTGTCCACCTGAAAAGCATTGCCCGTCTCTGTCAGTCTCTTTCCTTTCATGCAGTTGAAACTGTTATCCATGTTTTAGTCACAACCAAACTTGACTGTTGCAATATCACCCTGTTTGGCTCATCACACAAAGTCTTAAACAAGTTCCAATACATCCTAAACTCTGATGTTCGACTCTACAATAACACCTCCTCTCGTGACCACATTACCCCTGTCCTCCACTAACTCCACTGGCTTCCTGATCCACAATGTATTCAATTACAAATGTTCCACATCACATTCAGAGCCCTCAAAAACCTGGCTCCCTTCTATTTGAGTAACCTCCTTCGACGCAATACACCATCCCACAGTCTCCTCTCCTCTGACACTAAGCTTCTTTCCATTCTCCTCATGACTCACGGGGGACCGAGCTGTCTCAATTGGTGCCCCACCCTCTGGAATTTTCTCCCCAAAGACATCCTTGATTGATCTGACCTTACATTGTTCAAGAAAAAAACATAAACCCATCTTTTTAGAGCTGAGTTTAATTATTAAAGGGCATTTTAAGTACTGTTTTTCTTTTATTGTATTTTAAATATATTGCACTTTGTGTTCTTGTTTTCCTGCAATAAAGTTGTATTTTATTACTTGAATAACATTCTATTAATAAAATACATTACTAAAATGATGAATAAAATGTTTAATTGGTTTTGGACATGAGCACTAAAAGAAAACGCTGTCGAGCTATTGGATTACTTGGGATTGCATTACATACGTTTCCAGTGTTACAGTGTGGAACCTTGGAGGTTTTTTTTGTTACCCAGAATGTGTCTTTTGACTCAAATAGTTTTCAGGACTAATCTGTCTCATAGTGTTAAAAAATGTTCAAAAAATGTTTTTAAAAGGGATGGTTCTGATCAGATAGCAGGAAATATCATATTTCACCAATATTTGCTTCTCTTATTTGAGTCTCTTTAAAATCTAGAATAGAATTTTACAATTTTGTAATCACATTTAAAGCTCTTAATGACCAAGATCCATTGTATCTTAAACATACCATAATTCCATATTTACCCAACAGAAGCTCTGTTTACACTGCAGGCAAAAGTGACTCAAATCTGACTTTTTTGTATGTGACCCATATCAGATCTCTTTATTCTAGTCTCAAAAGCACAAATCAAATTTTTTTTAAATCTCCCCCCATGCCACTTTCATATTTGGTACTAATTCAGGTACATATTCAATCTTTTTCAAAGTGACCTCAGTCTGAATAGTCATGTCGCATTTCATCCGACTTTTATGTCACTGAAGCGAGACAGATGACAGAAATTCTGACTTTGTATCCACAGACGTGCAGAGGTAGCAACCACTGCTGCTTTAAAGGCCAATGTTAATTTTTGTGCTCTCTTTTTTCTCTTATCTCATTCTTTCCCTTATCAGTTGGTCATAATTTCTGCAGTTCCACCTACACATAAATTTCCAGATTAGTGCTCAAACATGTCTAGCATCCACATTTACTTCCATAAACGGAGAGTGCTGTGTGTGGCACCATGTCACTTCAGGGCCATGTACAGTTCAAACTGAATTGTGATGGAGGTCACATTTAAATGATAATGTGAAACAAACTCTCAAAAAGAAAAAAATTGGACTTCTGCAAAATATTGAATTTAAACCTGGAGTGTGAACGTAGTTAGACATTTCATGATGTCAAACAGCTTTTGCATTTACAAGTTAAAAACGTAACATAACCTCATCAAAACTCTTATCTTTGTTTAGGTTACAAAGTGATGATAAGGGCTAAAATGAATAATTTGTACAATGCAACTGTCCCCCAATTATCACTTTGTCACATGTAAACAACACATTATGAAAAAGCTTAGCCACTGCCTGGTCGGGCGAGATACAGAAATTAAAACTAGTTGGTTAGGATGAAAGAAAAAAAACGCTGATATCCTTTCTATGATGTGACAACTATCTTCATTCCCATTTTTACAATATATAAGCACTTTCTCAGAGGACGACTAGAGGTTGCATATTCTTCAAACATTAACATAAGCCGCTCTGAGCAACATGAAAAAAATGTCATACTGATGTGTATTTGGGAAGAGGACAGCCTCCAAAACATTAACAAAATAGCGTCAGTTTAACCTTCTTCCCGAAATGAGCCATATAAAAACCAAAGAGCAGTCAGCTAGGTTTCAGCTAAACTTGATGATAAACGTCTGCTTCTCTCTTATAAACCTTTTCAACACAATCAAAGATTTTAGATTTTAGATTTTAGATAGTGAAACAACACAAATATACAAGAATTTGATGGTTTTACAAACCAAAGATAAATGGTGCGATTTGTCAATGAACAATCTGCAAAATGTTAGAGGCCTGTGTCATTTTTTGCATCACTAATGGGCACAGTTATAAGGCAGGCTGTTTCTCAGGTCTTTAGCGTACGATTATACAAAATCATGCCACAGTATACATGATTCACACCTTTTAAATTACCATAGATGTCCTAGTATCCTTTTGCTTGTCCTTCAAATGTCTGTTTGTCACATGTCTGCAGAGAGTGTCCTGTCACTTCCGTCAGCTTCCTCTCAGCAGAGAGAATCCAATGACTTTCCCCTCATCTATAATTGAGAGGCCAAGCTAGGTGCCTGGAGAGCTGAAATGAATTAGCTGGAGGTATTAATAGGCATCTAAAAATACAACTGCAAGTTTATTTCCATGGGCCCTCCGAGGAAAGGTCTTCCTGCTATTAGTGGTGTTCAAATCTGCTGGAAAGTGAAGCCCTTAAAAAAATGATAGCAACAAATATTTGCTATCATTTGATTGTTCGAATGCCAGGTGCCATGCGTGACAAGACCTAAATAATGTGGAACACGGTACAAATGCACATTTTCAAGCTGTAAAGCAAAAGATAAATGACAGTGGCATTAAAGCTTTTGAGAAATGTTGCTCTGTACTATCAAGATTCTGAAATGTGTTCCGGTTCTCATCTCATCTTCCTGGCTTTTGTTAATTCCGAATCCCTTTAATTAAATCAGCTCACTTTCCCCTGTCCATAATTCTACAATCTACCTCATCATCAAATACAACCCACTCAGTATAATACAAACACAAGAAGATCATCAGGATACTGCGGGTGACTTGAAGTCTAACGAGGCAGACACATTTCAGCTCTAATGATCTAAATGAACTTGTCACTGTCTCCTCCCTCTGTGTCTGAATGCCTTCACTGACCTGCTGTAATTACACCTTTCATTAGCCATTAGCAGGGATAGCCTCCTAGCCCTCTTGGATTGATCCGGCGTTCACCGGGGTGCTGTTAACGACACAGCAGAGGAAGTCGAGATCGTATCCAGATGGCTTATAAGGGCAGGCTCTTCAGGCAAGGGGTATGATGGGAAAGTTAACGACACTGATCTACTGAACATCAAAGCTTCATATTGAGATTATACCTGAAAAATGAGTCTGTGGTCTTACTTAAATCATTGTACCTGTCCCAATCTAGAGAAAGATTCTGCCTAATTGCCTTTTTTGAAAAAAAAAAACCCAAAAAACTTGCACTTTATGTAAGAGCTGTGCATTTCTACATATTCAATCAAATTTATTACAAGTACATTTATAATAGAAACTCTGCTCATATCCCTTCAAGCAGTAATAAAACTTATGACTCGTGTTTAAGCAGTAGCTGACTGACTACAGTTATTCTCATTTTTATTCATCTAAAATGTTTATAGTCACCATGAAAGTTTGCAATTCCAATACCATTTTGATTTCAGCAGTCACAGAGGAAGTTAATAAGCTGAAGATAATAAGGAGTAGTGACAATATTACCTGTCCCTTTGCTCAGACTACATTACACCATGAATGTGAACTAAACTCAATGGGATCAGCCGCTGCATCAGTTCACTTTTGTTTTAGTATGTTTACAAAAAAGGAATCCTTGTTTTTGCCACATATAAGTGAATTGATTCACTTACATACTTGAGAAGTAAATGCATTCATATGATAATTCCTCTTTATTAAATATAGAGGATATTGAGTTTCCACTCTGTGATAATCTTATATTAAATTACTTCTTTAAAAACAAATATGACTGCATGGTTGTAGTTTTTTCCAGCTTTATTTTGTTTAGTCTCTTTTTTAATTGAGCTGTCATTGTAATTGTTGGATGAATAAAAAATGTGATGTACTTCATCTTCACAGCGGTACTACTCCAGTAGTTTAATCGTCTATGGAAGAGAAATTAAACCTGTGTTTGTAAGCTGTTGCACTAATCAGGGGCTTTGTAAGCCATTACTGTGGTATAGATTTGGCAAATCCCAGAGTTAAACTTAAACAATGATCAGTAATTTCTCCTTTCACCCATGTAATAGGTTTTATGCAGTTCATTAACTTTTACAAAGTTTTTGAATGCAAACAGATATGCTTATATACATGTATTTGTATGAAAATGTATCCGTTTCATTTCTATGGCAGTCAGCCATGGATGTTAAGACATATAAGCCATACATTGTGTAAAATCTAAAAGTATATATTTCTATAATCCTATGTGTGATTTTTTATTTCTAATCCAAACAATTTTTGAGAGAGAGCATTCTGGGAAAGTTCGGAACGTCAGTGAAGGAATGCTGAAAATGTTGACTCAGATGGGTCTCTATCCTGTGGGCTTTTCCAGTAGACTCATGCAACAACATGGAGTAGTTCAATGTCATCGCATAGCGACAGAGTGGGTGGATGTTTAACACAGGATATATCATCATGCAATCTGCTTTTAGAAAGTGATATAAGAGCAGAAAATGTGAGCTTGGTACTAATGTGGAACCTTTATTGCCAAACTGCAGCATTTTGCACAGTGGACTGAACAGGATACATGTGATTGGGTTGCAAATTGCATAACTACTTCATCAAATTATACTTGGTACTTTCAGCTCATAAATGATTCAGACTAACAAGTTTGGCAATGTGCAATGCAGGATATGGTGCATTCATAACTGTAAAAAAGTATCTTCAAAACAGTTACTCTGGTCTGGAGCCAGTGCCCATTCCTAATTGCAGATTATGACTGATTAAATCACTTCTGTCAGCATGAATCTGCTCAAGATGGATGTAACTAAGTCTGACTGACATTTTGAAATTGATAACTGTTTCCAGAAACCTGGACTGCACAAACATCTAACAACACCCTGCAGGCCATTCCAATATATCTGAGCGCCAAATGAAGAACCACCTTTTCTACTTCGCTGAGAATTGAAGCGATGTCGTATTGCTCTTTAAACCACCAAAAACTTACAGTTTAGTGCAAACACTTTTATGGGGAATTTTCTGACCTCAACAAGGGGGTTTCTTGCCAAAGAGAGGGAAAGTTTCAAATGAAAGGTTACAACTCTGACAGAGTTGGAAGGAAAATTCCCACAACTATCATAAGTAATATTTCAAGGTGGTTTCCATTCTCGGAAGGAGTTGTTCGAGGTTGAATGTCATTTCACAAAACTGAGCAAAGATTCCAATTAATTCCCTGGCTGAAGCTAAGTTTCTCATACATGTATAGCAGCTACAATAAAGGGCACTGTGACAAGCTGTACGAGTAGAGCAAAAATATCTGTAACGTTAACAGATGTCACGTCTTATCACCATGCAAATGATAATATTGTAAGATGTCATACTACATGCATACATATTTAAATGTGACTTTAATGCCTGATTTAAAATCTATCAGATAAAACACTAGATAATATGAATACATATTATTGCTCATTCTTTATAAAAAAATTAGAGGTAGATTAAAGTTACTTAAGTGCAGCTGATGGAAAGACGTGTTATCCTCCACATCCTCTTTACTAACATGTCTCTAATGTTATAGTTTCTATTCCAAATTTCTACATGTTCATCAACTTCTTTTCACAGTGAGAACGTAATCCTTTAATCTCTTACCTTACACCTTCAAAAGTAAAGTTATTGGCAAATATACAATAGATTGTTTCTAAAGTTATTCTTGATAATGCAGCATGTCTAACAGCTGAATCCATTTTTAAAGAAGGTCTGGTTTTTTGTGTATGTTCTCAACAAGCATTCGGAGTTAAAAGTGATCCCACGAGATATTTCTATTTGAAAAGATTTTACAATCATATCATTGCTAATCTTAGCATAGATTTTTTTTTCTCTTTTTCATGTCAATCTAACCCCAGTTCTCAAAAGCGACATGGGGAAATAAGATTTCGGGATTTTGTGTGAATCCTGTTTGAGACCTTTTCTGATGTTACAGTTCTGGCATGTACTGAAACTCAGCATGGAAACCAAACCATCATATTTAGATTTTCTGTAAACCTGTGGAACAGAACTGTGTAAAGGCTCAGATCTGGGGAAAGACACAGAAACGGCTATGAAACAAGTCTGGAATCATCAATGGAAGTTTTTTCTTTTCTTTTTTTCTTTTTTTTTCTATCTGGCTGTCCATTCAAACTAAGCGCCTTGTTCAAAAAAATAAACATGAACTCAGAGGTCAGTATGAATAAGGTCCAGCATTTAATTGTTGACAGAGCAAACCTTACAGGGACAACCAGTGGTGCACCAGCATACCACCAATCAGGTGCTTATGTTGTAAAACATGGTGGTGACAGCATCATTCTGTGTTCATTATCTTTTTGCAACAGGGACGGGGAGGATGGAGGGANGGCCCTGAAGAGAGCCAGAGTTTGAAGGTCGCACTGATGCTCTACATCTGGCCTGATTGAGTTTGAACTTTTCTGCCTTGAGTAATAAGGAAGAAGAAAGGAAAGGACCATTCCCAAGAGGATTTTGGTAGCCAGTGCTGCCAAACAGAAAGGTAAGTTTAAACATAAAATGAAAAAGGTATGAAAATTGTGTAATGAATATCTCTTGTGTATCAAAGGCAGTACAATTTAAATCTAAAGTCAAGGTTTTAGAGTTTCTGAAACAGAGGGCTGAACACAAACCATTTTAACAGAATACAGCTGAGCATGAATCATGAACATATTGATGTCAAATCTTTCATCTTTGTTTCCCTTTTGTCTGCCTCTTTCTTATCAATGCTGATCCTTCAATAATTACAAAATACAATCATGCTGTGATGTTTACAAAGACTCAAACAAGCCTGTTGTGTTTTATAATGACTTCTTCATAATAGACGTTAGCTACCCATCTACTGACACTGCTGACATGTAAACACGCATAGAAAATCAGAAATAGCTGGTGCTGGATCCGCTTCTCTCCAAGCGCTGAGCAATTCTTTATCCTGCCAAAATTCATCCACCATGCCTTCCTTCTCACTTAACTAAATCTGTCAGCTCCCTTACAATGCGCTGACAAGCCCCCTCATTCAGCATCATTCGATTATCAATTCTCATTTCGCGAGCCACGGCTAAGCTCGTTTCAGATTTAGATCCCAGACTTCAAGCAGCCGAAGATCACCTGTCACTTGTCAGGGCTCTGTGGCAGAAAAGGACAGAAAGCCATCAGTGGCTTTGGGCAGTCTGCCAACAATGGTGGAGAAATGACTTCATTTTATGTACTTGAATTGGAACTCATAATGGAAGTGACAACCACCAAATACCTTCTGCATGTTCACAATGCGATTACCTTTGGATGTTGAAGTTGTGTGGTGGGTGCTTAATGTGTAGACGCCTAGAAATAACAAAGCTTTGATTTACTCTGCAAAATGTCTGCACATCAAATCCTCAGTTGACGTCGCCGAATTACGAAGCACTTATAGATAAGTAAAACACTACAAAACCCACTTCCTTTCCAACGACAGGGCAAAAACAAGAGTGCAGAAGCTCATCTCTTTGCTCTCACTTCAGAAATGGAGCAATTGAGGAGATGTGAATCCTTTTCTGTGGCAGCCTGAAATCAGACTGAACATCTTCTATCATCCCCTGTCACTCCACAGTCCTGATGAGCATGTCGCTCTTTTTTTGGCCTCGCTTCCTCCCTATCCTTCCCACCTGACAGACAGCCGCGCTGTTCTATTACCCTCAGCTGTAATTTAATGTCAGCTGGCAGGAAAAAGATGTATTTACAAATTCAACATGCTGTTTTGACACCTAAGCTGAATCTGTCAACTGCTTCAGAACTGCAGATAGAAAAAATTGGTGATAAAATGTGACGTCGAATTCCATGTGGTCTAATTGAAACATGAATACAAATCCAAGTCAGGATAACTACTACTTTTACCCAGTGAGAGAATGTATTAGCTTTGAACATAAATTTGCTGCAAGTATTCTAATGAGAGATGAAAAGCTGTTATAGTTTTTCTAAACACTGTATCTGTGGCTGTTGTGCAATCCTGCCAACGACCTAAAAAAAACACCTCGCTTATGTTTTTTATCTCTTTGTTTTTATCTGTCGGTACTAAACTCAGACAGCAGGATATTAATTATTTGCCTATTTGCCTGTAAAGGGCCGAGGGTCCGCCACCCACACAAAATGTCCTGTTCTCCAGGGTGGGGCCCTGTGGATGCACAAAAGCCCTCTCTATGTCTTCCACTCGACTTTTTTTACTGACTAAGAGTCTGAACAAAAAAGAAGAAAAAATCTTAATCCTGCCACATAATCTCAACCCCAATACGGTAAAAACCCTCCTCCACAGTGAAACAGGTTTCAGTAGGGAATTAGAAAAATTGCCATTTCCTTGAAAGATGGTGTATGATTTGTGTGGAATGTTTGTCAAGTTCAAGGGGATGAGGCAACTGGGGGGGCAAAGCCAAAGAAAAAAACATGTCAACTCTAAATCCATTCCTTCCATTGATATATGTACAGCAGGCTAAACAGAGATTTAAATAATTCAAAGTGCTTGGATTGCCAAAGCTCTATAATCAGCTTGGGAGCTTAAGGAAGGAGCACGATAGAGTGTACAGTACCATACAGGGAGACTGACTGCTCAGCCCACATGAATAATTAAGCAGAGGTGGGGGCTCTGCTTTGGAGGGAGAACCCCATTTATTGGCAGATCTCAAGTCATTTTGCAGTATTTCTACATGGACTCGCCCATTTACATGACCAGCTGCATAATGATCTGTGAAGTGTGGTGGTGGAGGTGCCGTTCTGGGGAGTGTTGTCTCAGTGATGCAGCAATGTCACCAAATACACAGTCCGAATAAGACTGAGCATCTCATTCAGGATTTATGGCCCCATATGGTTCACATTAGTGGAAACTCAATAGATTATCACAGATGGAGTTATTTAAAGCTGTATTAGTCAATATACTTGGTTTACTGTGCCATCATTCTACAGTTTAATGCTTCACCTTCCTACAGCAAAGATGTTCCAAATCCAAGACCAAATCTTAACGTCCTTCAAAATGATACCTGTTTGACGAGGGGTGGGCTGGAATGTCTTCATCAGAAATTCTATGGATACCTAATCCAGTTTGTTTGTCAATTACCAAACTGTTAAAAATTGTGTTTGCAACACAAACGTACATTTTCATCTTAACATGGGTAAATTCAAAAGATAAAATAATAAAAGTTTCCTACTGCCAACAAACATGTTTAATCTTATTTTTATTTTCGAGACATGTCAGAATTTCGTCATCAGAACAGATCTCCAAACAAATTATATTTACTGTACTTGAAAAAATGGTGCAAAACCCCAGGAATCCTATTTGTTTAATACTTTTCACACTGTTAACAAAGTGCTGCTCACATTGAAATGAAACTAGATAAAAATTCATGGAAAGGTGAAGGCACACACCACATTTAAATGTTTAAAAATGTTAAACAGTAAACAGTATTGACAATGTTAATCACATTGTTACATGGAGACCATACTGTATATCCAATGATATGAAATATCACAATATTATCAAAGTTCATAATTAAGAAAAAAAGTTACAAAAGTGAAACATGTTATCACACGCTGCTAACACTCGCAGCGGCTCAGGTGATAGAGTGGGTCGTCCAGCTGGTTGGCGGTCTGAATCCCACTCCCCCCAATCAATCTGTTGTTTTGTCCTCGGGCAAGACACTTCACCCTCCTTGCCTCCAGTGTCGGCATCGCTGGTGTGCTGATGGTTGGAGAGGCGGCTGGCGCAGATTGGCTGTCACATTTCCGACAGTCTGCCCCCGGGGTATCTGAGGCTACACATGTCGCTTACCATCACCAAGTATGAATGAATGATAGATATAATGTAAAATGCTTAGAGTGCCTAGAGAAGCCCTGTACATCGCATATCATTATATATACATGCACATGCAGTTGGATAATCATGATGAACCATCACTCAGAAGTTATGGCTGCAAGGAATCATTGGATGGAATTATTTATTTTCTTTGATAAAGGACGGTGTACCCTGTACTAAAGGAGATCTTATAGAAAGCAGTGGATCTCCTATCCTTTGCATTTGGAGATTTCAAAATGTTGTTATCATGGCTGCTGCTTCGATACTTCTTGATCATTTTATTCAGTTAGGATGGAGGAAGATTCCTAAGCAAACTTCATTATTCAGTGGTACTAAAAGGTTAGTTTTTACAGCAAT
>JAPMNP010712041.1:0-14075 GCA_029874935.1 Atherina boyeri
CGCCCGCAGGCACACATGCAAAGACCTGTGCACATTCCCACTCCTCCACACACACACGCCCTGCCCACAGCCTTCCCACACACCAACACACCAACACCCAAACTTCCACGTAAATGTGCATTTCCAATGGTCCCATGACCCTGAATTGGATTAAGAAGATATTTATTATATTGTATAATTTTAGGATATGTTATCATAGAATGCCACAATTATTTCAGAGTACTTTTTTAAATTCACAATAATTTACCAGCCCTTCATGTTTCCCATGTTTATATGCACATGAAGGGGTGTAGTTAGTTCTTTGAGTCAGCAATTGCAGCACCATTCTGACAGGTGACTACTACATTACAGAGCTACCACAGACACGCTTGTTCACACTATGGTTAATTTTAGAATCCCTTTTACTCTAACATTAATGTCTCTGGATCGTTTAAGGTAACGGTGCTTACCACTTTAGTCCCATGCTTCCTCAAAATGAGCGTTTATATTTAACAAAAATTAAAACAAAAAAAATGTTCTTGGTCTCAAAATTTTGGATTTTTATGCCATTTTCCAATAAATGAGGTTTCTATGAGTTGCAAGTCAACGTTATCATTTACATTTTACACAAAATAACAACTTTGAGAGAGAAATGTTTGCATATCTCCATCTGGTAATATGAAAATATGTTAAGTTATTTAGCTACAATACTTCAATGGCATCAGCCCTTACTTTGTTCCTCAGTCAACAGATTGGGACATGTGTTGGAAAATATATCTGTGCCACAGAAAAAGTAGTGAAGGAAACAGATGGCACATCCTTTTGTTGATAGATGGCTTGATTAGCTCCCTCCTATATTTATCCAGCAGCCTCTTAGCAAACATATCCTGTTGTGTCCTTAAGCCCCACTTCAAGCTTGATAAATGCCACCCCGAGAGGCTGATATTGGTGAAGAGGTAAACCCTCACCTGGTGGTATTTGCTCTCTCATCTGTCGTCAAGAGAGGCTCTTCAGTTATCTGCTAACCTTAAAGTAAAATGTCGGGGATGTGTTGGTATTGATGCCAAACCTTTGGCTTACACAAGCTTTCTTATTGTTTTAAACTACACCCTGCTTTTTGAAGCTTGATATTTTTGTAAGATGAGTAAATATGTTGGACTGGATAGCAGTGACGTTTAAAAAGGGACATTGATATTAAATCTCGATTTCATCTCAACATTTTGACCTTTTTTTTGGAAAGCATTGCACACCATATCCATATTGATTACTGCCTAATGTGCCTATAGTGTGTAGTTGGTTTTGAAATAAATGGTTCCCGATCACCTTTAGTACAGTTACAGGGATTATAAATTGGTACATTGTTCACTCCTTCCTCACTTCAATTATAGCGCTATTGTAGACCATGAACCAAAGCAATCTCATTCCCTTTTTCAAAGTATATGTAGGCTAGTAGTTATTGAGTATGAAGAAGGAAATTAGAGAGCTATTTATAGGCCCCGTTTAACTTATTTGTTGCCATCCACTAAATGGAAATATGTTACACACTTAAACTCTCTGTTTCTTCTGATGTACCATTAATACTAAGAGATTATTTCAGTGGTGCATTAAAAGGCCTGAAAAGTATAAATGTGGGACTATACATCATAACATATTGCTTTGAATATATAACTGTTACTGAACAATAGTGTTGAGAGCTCCCTCATATTTACAGCTGGTTTGATTTACATGTAGATGATGATATGCCACTGCAAACCATATCATCACCTCACAGTGCAACCAGTGTCAACTTTCTGCTGAGTCGCAAAGAGACTGTCATTTTTTAAAGGGTAATATCTGCAGAATGACACCCTATTTCAATGAAGATGTTTCTAATTGTCTGTTCAGAAAGATGTTTCAGTCCATTCTGTTCTAATAGTGGAGAGCCAGCAGACAGAGTGTGAGGGTAGGCAAGGAAGTGAATTAGGGCGGTGATTATGCAGTGATTCAGACAGCTGCTCATTAGGACCCAGCTAAGCAAGCAATCAACGAATCGATGTGACAGTGGACCCAAAAGCCACAGAAATTTGTAATAAATGGCAAAGCGATAAATTGGATTATCCACAGCCCCGTGGCCAAGCTCCTTCTGTTGCAAATGACAAATCAATCCAATCATGCCACGAAAAAAGCCAAAGAACCAGAAAAAGGGACCTTGTGTTGCACCGTCTGGGGAGGTTATCCATCTGAGAGATGTGTCTTGTTAAGAGTGTAGTTTTCCAGAGGTCATTTCTGTACGATATTCAGGGCTCTAAAATATTCATGACAGACCATTAGA
Organism: Atherina boyeri; assembly: GCA_029874935.1. NCBI lineage: Eukaryota > Metazoa > Chordata > Actinopteri > Atheriniformes > Atherinidae > Atherina > Atherina boyeri. The sequence goes on from JAPMNP010712041.1 coordinate 2,291, forward strand.
TGTTTATGACTGCCATTTATAAGAGGAGATTTACTGACATTTGAACTGCAGCCAGAACCATAAAGGTGTCAGAAGGCTACTGTGCCACATGCCTACTGATTCATCACGAAGGAAGCAGCTCTGCTTTGATGATGTACATGAGTAGCCAAGGATCACCGATAAATAAAATGTGGAGACAGGAGGTTCTCTTCTAACTTTTTACACCGCTTTCACTGTACCCAAAGCACACGTGATGGATCTGGTCTATCAACCTGCGAAATCACTGTGACTGAATGTCACTAAACATGACTGGAGAACAAGATGAAGACACAATGACTGAAGAAAATATGAGGATAGATATCTTATCAACAGTAAAACTGCTCAAACATGGAAGTGTTCTGCAAGTAAAAATGTAAAAAGATGTGTTTCATTTCACTTTAGATAGTGCATCTCGTGTAAAGAAAAAAAAAAGGAAAAGAATAATTATAAAAGAACTTTGCTGCCATCTGCAGGATGTTGTTTGGCATTTAATTGTCATGGTGACAGCACTAAAGAGCTATTTCCATTCAATTAATTCAGAGATTAACATAGATGATCTATTGAAATGCATTGCCATCTCCAGAGGTTCTTGCTTTCTCTATGCTAATTACACCATTATGAGGTTTTGTTGGTGATGCTGTGTAGCAGCCCCACGTCAATGTCAGGAAAGTGTATTTAGAGGAATACTCACAGCTTTGACTATGTTAAATGGAATGTCTTTGTACTGCCACATTGTTTAACAATTAAAATGTAAAAAGCCCCTGCTGTGAACTCTGTGTTCAAACATCTGTCAGCAGTAAACGGTGGCATTTCAAAACTGTGCAGTGTCATGACTCTTGTGCTCATGGCCGGTTATTTCCTATAATCTGTCTTGTGTTCTCTCGTTCCTTTCAACAGTCTCTGTGTGCAGCCAGAGCTCTGCCACTGAATGATTGCTGCTATTAAAAACAGGCTCCTGCTCAAAGGGAAGAACGGGTTACTCACTCCAGTCTCCTACCTCTATCATGTTACTTCTTTTTTCTGGTGTATCCCCCTAGCATCCACTATTGTTCCTTCTTATTTGACCTTGTTTATATTTTTCATTTTTGGTTTAGGGCAACCCAGATGGCATGTTGACAGCAGGATAAACCAGCAATTTTACCATATAGCTGTAAAGTTGTTTATTCTATGACCCCCACCCCCCAAAAAAACCCCAAAACAAACAACAACAACATGAAAACAAAAACAAAACAAAAACCTTACAGATTGTTGACTCTGTTTATTTTCAAAAGAGAATGAAGTTCAAGCAAATCAAAATGCTTGGCTCATGACTACTCAGTATGTTTCAGGATGGTTTTATGCTTTCTGCATTTTCTGTTATCTGGTCCTCTAACTGAGCTCATAAGTTTTTCCATAATAGCGTCCAAATTTCCAGTGCAGAGGGATCTTATTTGTGTAACATTCTTAGATCAGCTATAATTATCCAGAACATTTTCAACAAGTCTATTTTCAAGGTAGTTTTGGACAGGAAAAAAAAAAATCAAGCAATACATATATGTTGCACACAAGGCAATATTCCCTCTAATGGTAGTTTCTGGAATCAGTCTTACAGGAGATGTTTGATCTCGTTTATCCAGTTGGAAATAAGTTCAGCTCAGTGGCTGACAACAAAACGCATATCTTGTTCAGATTTTTTTTTCCCCCTCTATCTATGCCCATACAAGGATAAGGAATGTCACTGGTAAGACCTACTGTTATGTAATGGCTTGGCTCTGATTAGAAAGTCATCATTCAGTTTATGTTTTACAAGAGCTATAAACTCAAGCAGAAAAGTCTTTGAAATTTTCCGTGTGTTGAGAAAGAACAATTCTATACTGTAGCTGTTCCTAAAAGCTCATTTGGACTTTGGTCTCAAATGTCATCTGAAACACCAGTTCATTAACAGAATGGGCCCGGTACAGTAGAGATAATGTTTCTGTAATGGGAAACAGCATAAGAATAATGGCTGTGAATAAAATCCTACAATGCTATCAGTTCTGTTGCGCTCTCAAGTGAATTTTACAGGAATGATTAAGGATATATGAAACCAACTGCACAAGAACCGTTAAAGCCTCCTTGTACACATGTCCATTCGAACACAATGATTTCACATTCCAGAACAGTGAGAAGCTCAGAAAATGAGTTTAGGATGAAATATGATGATAGTACATAACTGAATCAACACTGGCAGAGTTCTCTAACGGAGTTCAACCTCTCCTGGTGAATGAACTGAATTTTGCACGATGCACACTCAGCCATCTCCAGCTTGAACACAAAATAATATGGTCTAATAAAAAAATTGCGTCCACTTAACAATACCATGCAGAAAATAGCCCATCCACTTATGTGTCCCCCCTGTTGCCATTTTGGCTTTGGAAGATCTCTGTATATGCTGCTGCCGATGTTACAAGAGATGGTAGCATCAGTCAGGTAATTTTGAAGTTAACCTTTGAAATGTTACTGAAAAAAAAGTTAAATAGGTATGTCCTTGATGAGCAAATCACAGCACACTTCTTTGCTCATTATTGTCAAAAATTGTTAGAGTAGGCTACATTACTCAGAGCTGTGATAAAGAGAGATGTATTACTAGCTGGAAGCCAAACCTCACAGAAGAAGAAACTGACAAGACCATCTGGATTTGCCAGGGAAACAAAATGGATTGATTTTTTTTCTTTTGTCCTTTTTTGGCACATCATATTCTGTCATTCATATGAGCTACTTCAAATGAAAGTGACCTTTCACTTAATCAGTTGTTGGAGTCAAAGTTTTGTTTTGACACAAACAAATTTGCTTCCATTTTCTCTTATGTACACTAAACTTATTTTTTAAAAGATAAAACAAGAAGGAGGCTTGAGCTCAGTGCAGGGCTCTCCCGGGGTCGGCAGAGGGAGATTAATGCCCGGCCCAGGACTGTACTTAGGTAGGAGCACCGGGTGATAAAAATGGGAAAAAAACGTGGGATAAAAATATTTTTAAAAAAAGATAAAAACCAACCTCAACTGAACAAACAAAACAGTACTGTATAAAACTGCCCTAGATCGATCCAGGATTGTTACAAAGGAGGTCAGATGGTTTGTGAAATACAGCAGCTGTCACTTTATTTGTTAAAGCACCAAAGGCTCCCAACTGTCACCTGTCTGTTTACTTATTAGTGTTGGCTTGGAGGCTTTAATGATATAATTAAATGGGCCAACTAAGAAAGAGGACCTAGTTTGACTATGTTTCATATAAACTCAAGAGGATAAACTTTTCTGTTACAATGACTTGTGTGACACTTACTTCTAAATTATCGTCTGTGTTTTTACTGAGAGCATGGGATTTTGTCAGGGCCAAGCGTGTAACTGCTTTCAAGTGCAAGGTAAGTTTATTTATATTGCACATTTCATGAACAAGAGAATTCAAAGTCCTTTAAATAAAGCATTAAAGCATTACAATGGCATGCATAAGAAGCAAATGCTTTCAGTTCACTCTGAAAGTTGTTCTTAATATCAATGACATCAACATAAATTAAAGTGAAACAGTTCAGAAGCTGAGCTGTTGGATTAACTTGAATAAAATAATGACTTGCAAAAACTCCTAACCTTTTTTAAACCTTTTTAATGGAGGTGTGTTGCTTAGGGATAAAGACCAAGTCAACCTGAGTGTGTAAACATAAACTTTCATAAAATGCCCAACAATTAACATATACTGTATTTATATATTTATTTGAAATGCTAAGCTCCGAGCTTCAGTTTATTATAATGATTTGGCACCAAAGAGAAGATTTGTTGGATTTGCTGTGTGAAAATAAACTTGTGGGATTATTTTTAAACCACTACACTCCTAATTTCAGGGTCACAGAGTCAGTAATGTGTTTTTTTTCTTCACTGTAATATAAAAATTGAAACATTTATTCCTTCTTCTGGAGAAAGACATTTTATATGTGGTATATTTGGGCAACACTGTGCAATTACAGGGAAACAAAACACAGCAGTGGAATGGTTTGCACTGTCTCACCACACAGCAGGTTCAAGCCTTTGGCTTCAAACCTGGATCATTTTCAGTGTGTGCAAACTCTACACCTATTGCACATCCTACGGTGAGTTTTCTTCTCGTGCTGCAGCTTCCTTCTCTATTTCAAAGAAATGCATATACAGTAGGTCCAACTGGCAATTCCAAACTGCTTGTCTGGCTCGTTGTGCTACTTTGTGGCATATTGGTGACATTTGGCCTGAAGGCTATAATGTCAAATTGGCTCCAACATCTCAAAACCAGATGAAAGTTAAATTAAATTGGTAGGGTGAACAGTCATAAACAGCAATATGACCTGACCACATGTCCATTTTATTAGATTAATAAGAGAAATTGGAGCAAATGTAAAATGTTTTTAATTAAAAAATATGTTTAGTATGTCTGAATATTCAGAATTTCTGTTTACTGAGACAAGACTCCAGAAGGATGAGTCACTCATTTCACTTTGAGTAATTAGCCACTTCTGTTCCAACATGTCCTTACAGGCGGATGAGAATGACTAAAAAGGAGACCATATTTTTCAACAGTTTTTCAAGGTGTGCTCATGTCTACAAAAGACGTCAGTTACAACTTTTTCAGGTATTTTTCAAGGAATCCATTGTTGGATATGTGCTGTAGACATGTTCGAGTTTTTTCTGTGCAGAGCAAAACTGTTTTTTTAATGTCTGCACTGCATCCATGGAGAGATTTGCCACAGGTATGACCCTCTAGCTGAGTTCAATGAATTTTTGCAGTTATGCTGCTCTCGATCTCTCTCACTACACAGCTAGAGACAGTAAAATCAAAACAAAAGGCTTGGGGCTTGTATCCTTTGATAAATGCATGCAAGCTTTTAAGAATATACTTAATATGAAAAGGACGGTGTTATGAGTTTTTGTCTGCTTGCGTTTATATGAGCTTTATCCAAAGATAACTATGCATGATTTACTTTCCACAATGCCTTGAAAGAGCCCTTTATCATTGTCTAGTGTCACTGCAACCATTTTAGTTACAGCTCTTTGTTATTTATAGACATAAGTTTAGATTGAATCCCTTTTCCAACAAGTGGTCATGTGTTAATGGCTCTCAACACTATATTAACAAATAAAAAAGATCGGAATTGGGAAGGAGGGGGTTTGGCTAAATAACGCAGTCAATGTATCACTAAATATACCACATTTGTACCAGAGTTTTGCATAAAACAATGTGCATGTGAAACCAAGCATCAGGATTATTGTTTGAGGCAGTAAAGTCTCAAACAGAAAAAACATCAAATAAACGGATAGATGATTAAAATTCTTGAGGCAGATTGCACTTGTGAATGTATGTAGAAATAATCTTGTCCTTTATTTTACATTTGGTTGAGTGTTTTCTTGTTTATCAAATCAAGCGGTACCAGTAAATTGAGGGTTAGTAACATTTAGTAACAACACTTATTATGCAGAAAAACTACTGGGTTTGACTAACGAAGTTACACTTCATCTGAATATTGAATGGTTAAACAACCTCACTGAAGAGCTAAGGTTGATTTTGCCTTATTGGTTTGGTAATGCTGCAATATATTAGTGACACAATCTTTTATTTTGTGATGCTAGCATCCGATTTTGAATGCAAATGTTCTCTGTACTTTGTCCAAAAAGCTTAGAAGTCACTCCAAAAGATATTTCCGGAAGCTGACATCTGCCATTTTCGACAATTATTCTTTTTTCAACGTTTTCTCGAGATAACAAGATAATTATCATGTCAAAATGGGATGATTATCTCGTTTTCTCAAGAAAAACAATGTTGTTTTCTATTAAAAATGTTGGGTGGATCAATGGTCTTGCGCGAGTGAACATGGTGTTCTAAATGATGCAGTTTATTGGTATTGTCAATGCAGATGGCCACTCGCACAACACAGTTACCTGCATTATTGTTCAATCCAGATTGGTAAAGTAAGCCCACCAGGTCTCTAAATACATAACACGTTCTATCAAAGTGCCTTTTATTTACTTTTTAAAGTGGTTTATCTGTAATCTGTTTGTAGATACATACAAAGTAATGTGTCTATACTGGAAAGCCCAATTTTTCGTGTTCATGAATGGATTGAAAGAAGTTGCATTGAACGAAAACTGATGAAAGCAGCTGAAATAAAACAACGTTAATGTTCAAGGACTGCTCTTAACTGCAGAACAGGGTTAAAGAAATTAGCTTTGACTAATTATTATTAATCTGATTGTAGATTAATATCACAATTGAAATTGAAAAAACAAAGAACAGAAATGTATCATTATGATTTCTGGCTTTGTGTGAAGCAACACTGCGGATGTACTAAGTGTGTTTGTGTCATGTTAAATCAATAACAAATCAGACAAACAGTATGGTTTAAGATAGAGGAAAGAAAATGTCTCAGTTTTTTGTGAGAGTTTGAAGAATTGTGTATGGACAGAGATGAAAGACTGGGTGCCAGTCGCCCTAATATGGTCAGGCTTGATTATGAATAATGTTGGGGAAATCACTTTGAATCTGTTTGAGGCGGTTAGTCTGAGCAGAGAATAACACAATTTAACATACTGAGCAATTGGAAGCTACAGAGAGAGACAAAGTGTTTTTGAGCAGGTAAGCAAGGGGACTGCAGGGAGCAGAACTTGTGATTTAAATGCAACTATGCAGAATGATTTGGAGTGCTGCATGCAAACTTAATTGTAAAGTTAATGGGAGTTTCAGACTGCTCTGTACCTGAACAATGGAACCAATATTCAGCTTACAATGACAAAGACAGAGTAATGAAATCAGTGTGATGAGATCACAGGGGGTTAGATTGCAAATGACAAGCGTTAATTCAACCTGTCTCCAATGAGTTGCTCTTAATTCTTGATGTATTCGGGCACACACTCATAGAGAGTGTGTGTCTTCGTTAATCTTTTTGCATTGAAAATATTGCATTCTTATGCAAATAAATAGATGGATTTGTTATTATCATGACTGTAGAAAGTTGTGCCCAGATAATGTGAAGTAAAGGTTGATGAAGAGGTCATGAGGACTTCACACAAACAAACATCAATCCTATTTAAAGTTTGTTCATAATGCATACTTGTTTTTTCTAGTATTTTCCCGTCTTTCTTTTCTCTCTACAGTCTTAAAGGGAGATTTATTGCTTAGATTATAAAGTTTGTGAATGTCTTTTTTTCTCACCAGTGGTACGTTACCAAGTGGTTCTAATGTGTAGAGAGGGGAGGCTGAAGCTGCTGTACTTGCTTGATATATTCTGCTCATGATCCTTTGATCAGTAAGTTTGGTCAGCTGTTTTATTTTGTTCTTTAAGATTGAAGTCCTTGTACGTCATGTGCAAACACCTCTTTAAAATATCAGTTTAGATTCAGGAGTGGCAAGTTTTCAGCCCACTCTTGACTTTTTTTGGTTACAGCTTTGTGTCTGGCAACAGCTTGAGGTCAATAGTAGTTTAATGTCCGTCAGATATGTTTAGATATGCCTAATGACTTTCGGCTGTGACTTTTTTCCACAAATTCATATTTCCTGGAAACATCAGTTTTTCAAATGTTCCTACATGTTGACTTTGCATAATCTCTTGACCAATTATGTGATGTGTTTCTGCATCTACCTAGAAAATTACAGTGCCAATAGACAACAAACTCATCTCTAGTCACTTTTACATAATCCAATTTAATCCAATTATAGCAGATCAATTATATGATCAAAACTAGTTCAATTTATAATTACTGTATTAATATAAGCTAATAATTCATGATAAAAAAAATCCCCTTAAAGAAACCAAGGAAACAGCTGAGGTTGTAGTTGACATTGGCTAAGAAGAAGTTTATAGCTTTAATGGATCACCAGTCTATCACAGGCTACAGGGGAACTATTTAGAATCATCAAATGACTTAAAATGCATGTCTCCAGAGCACCCTGAGAAAACCAGGGACAACACAAAAAGAGCTTCCTCACCTGCTGGTTGGAGACATTTTGCTACATCAGCTTTGCCAACATAAGCAATCTCATGTGCTGCAAAGCTTTATAATGAAGCCAGCCTACCTGGTGAAACGTTAATCTCAACAACATGTAATCCTAGAATGTAGTAGGCAAAAAGGCCACTTGAACTGTAAAGCTCTGAAGAATGCTAAATTGTTCTAAAATCATCTTGCAAATTTTTCAAAATTTTTTTTCATCCTGGTTCAGGCCTGGTGTTGAAAAAGCAGGAAGTGTAATGGAAGCAAAGGCTCCTTGAGATTAGAATCCAGGTCTGATTCTGTGTAAACAGTGGTCCTGAGAGTGTTTAACTCCACAAAACACTTTCTCACACATACTAAGTGATCACAAGGTGGAACATTTTAATATACTGGGTTTACTGATACTTATTGTATGCTGATAAATATATGTGAAAAACTGGTAATCTAGCCTACATTGTTGGAGGAATAAATAAAAAAGAATAAATTAAGATTTTCAAGCAGGAGTTCACATCCTGTGTGGTGCTGTTAATGTAAAAATGCATTCTTCATTATTTTTCGCTTCAGTTATTCCTTTTTTATATAAACTCAGCATGTTAAATTACATACTTATTTATTCTGAAAAGTTAACAGGAATCAATAGTGATAATTGCTTATTTATAGTGAAGAAGGGGTCGACTTAAACAAGCCTGTGCTACTACAACTCCTTTTTCAACATATTAAGATATTATGATTACCGTTCAACTTACTTTTTGTTTTGCATGATTGTTTTTTTCATTTCTGTTTTTGTTTGTATTACGTTCAGAATAATGCATTAATTAATTTGTTCTGTCTGGAACACTTATCTTCTGGGTTGCCATGGTTACAAATCTGATGACAGTGATGTCACCTGCAAAAGACGTCTTGCTACACCATCATGGCATCTGTTTCCAACATCAGGGAACTTCTATTAAAGTCTGCCAGCCTTTTTACAGCATGTTGATGAATGAAATATGACACCAAAGGGCCATGATGATCAAGTGTTCAGAAATAGCTAATGAGTTGGGAGTGAGAATTCACAATGTAAAGTATTGGGATGTAATTTGATTTCTCCTTTCTAATCTCTTTTGTCAGTTTACCTGTTCTCTAATATGTGATCCCCAAAACAAATAAATCAATGACTTGTCATTATCTGCCTAAATGGTCAGTGTTAATTTAACACTACAAAGTGTCTATATGCATCCACACTCAACAGTGTGTTTAACACTGTTTGTATAAAACACCAGAATAATGGTAAATTTACACCGAAAAGCGGTTAACAGTGTTGAATTTTAACAACAAGAAGTGTTAGATTAACCAACAGTGAGGGTCACCTTTGAAAAGTATTAAACAGGTAACACTGTTGAGTGTGGATGCTTATAGACACTTTGTGGTGTTGAATTAACACTGATGATTTTGCAGTGTACCTTCCTTGCGATTGTAGAAAGCTTAATTTTCCTCCCAAAAACCACAATATAAAGTTAGTATTATCAGATTCTTATGAATCCCTTTAGATATCAGTTCTGAGCAAGAAAACCAAAAACACAGAGAAGATACAACATTAAACGTAGGCACATTTTGACTATTATCCATGAGGAGAAATTCCTTTCCACATAACGAGCCCCTGAACTCCCATCACCAAGGAGGAAATTCTGCATGGAACACTATCAACACTGCACAGACCACACACACGTACACAAAAAAGCCAAAAAAAGATCCATGGCATCTTCAGTGGGGCCTGTTTTGGGCCGCTATGATTGCAGGCATCAGGCTGTTCCCGAAGAGAGCCTTCCTGTACCGCAATGGCTTGTATCTATGCTCTGAGGTCAATGGGGTGAGGTCTTCATGTTGTGGATGTTAAGAGTCCTGTGCTATTCAGACTGCAATGCGTGAGGTGGCCCTATTGTTGAGTTCAGTGAGGTTGAACGTGGGCAGACCGCTAATCTTTGCAGCAGTGGTTGTGCGTGTAAATTTAGTCTGATTTTTAACAGGTTTAAAAACAGCTGGAGCAGTAGGATGGATTGGATCATACGTTAGCACAGTTACACAAAGCATCATCCAAATTTTCCAAACAACACATTCCCAAAACCGCAAAACATGTTCCTCTGATACTGAAGAGAAAAAGCTGTGTCTGGTCTGCTCCTTACAACATGCTGCTGGCCTCACAAACTCAGGATATAAAGTTTAAAGAATTATTTAAGTGTAAAACGTTGTAGTTATTCAGACATCCACCATCTCAGGGAATAAAGGAAGGGATGTCAAGCTTCTTTGACTCAGTAAAATCAATGCATCCACAGTGCTGAACTCCAGTTCTTTATTATTGCTTTCCCCAACACTTTTTTTTTCTTTTGTAATCTGTAAAAACAGTTTATTACAGTATAACTATTTTGGAATATCACACATGGCTTCAACAAGTAAAATGAAGAAGGACGCTTATTTTTCCATCTAAAAATGAAAGCAATATCTAATGTTTAATAAAGCTCCACATCATGCACTGAATTATTTTTTGGCAGCTTGCTTGCAAGCATGAAGCTGCGAAGCATGCAATATTTTTTTTTTCAAATTCATGGATATGGGCCACATTTAGCAAGGTTACCAACACATTGGTGTATACTGCCCCAATTATTGGCAATGGCATGTTGGTCCTAATTTGCTATAAGAGCTGACAGAGAATATTTTGCTCTGGGCTTCTTATTCATATCCAACCCCACAACGACGGTGCTCATATATGCATAATATCATTAAATGTTTTGTGATTCAGCACAAACTGTTAATCTAAAATATTCAAAGGTCTAAATAACAGTGATGCAGTACTAGAACTAATTTGCTGCTAAACAATACAATGGCAAGTTTTGTCAGTTTTTCAACCTGCTGCCTTTGTTCTCAAATATAATTTCAGAATGAATAATCTGCATTATTTGCATTAAGTCCAATCAGTTATTTCTTTTCCAAACATAACTAACGGGGGGTTGTTGTAACTACAATGTCAGCCTTAGAACAATGTATTTTTCAGTATAGTTTTCCTAGCGGTAGGTTACAGTTTCACATTTATAGAAACAACACTGAAAGTGCAAGGAGACAATGTGTACCAGTTTCTGACCATTTTATACAAGTCTTTCTCCACAGCGCTCTGCTGACGGCAACAATGATGTTAACCAATATTGAAGGGGTAGATTTGAAAACTTGTAATTGTGTGTCTTGTTTTGAGTGACACATAAAGTGTTGAGTTCTGTATGCAGAGAATCTGCTGATGGACCATAAAATAACAATGACATATGACTGATAATATCAATTGGAGCTATTGGTGTACAGCTATATCGGAGGTGTGCATAGAGTATAAAAGGGGTTTTCACCTAACAGAATACAGGTGTGAAATATTCAACTTTCTAAAAACAAGTGAAAAAACATACAGGCACAAGGAAAAACTGGTGCGAAAGTATTATAAAACAAAATAGGAAGTGCATACAGTATAAAGCAGATAGAGTTAAGTACACAACTATTGCAATTCTGTCCTAAACCACAGAACAGAAAAAACATTATAACAGGAAATATGGAATTCTAGTGGTCTAAACAAACTCTAAAAAGTCAAAAGCTTGCTATTGTTGTTTGCATTTTTTTTTACCACTTGGAAACTCTCATGTTAACCCAATTGTCAATAACACTCCTAAGGTGTAATTTCATAGTCACTGCAAATAACTAAATAATGATTTTCCAATATGACATTAAAGGTGCCATATGTAAGAATTTTGTATCGTCTTTATTTTAAGTTGTTGCAAGACATTAAAAGACATTAA
>JAPMNP010712064.1:0-13266 GCA_029874935.1 Atherina boyeri
TTGTTTGGGGCTATCGCATCTGTGCATTGTGAGCTCCACAATTATTTTGCTGAATTATCAGTTTAGTATCTGAGGTGTCAAAACCATGAAATAGAGGTGTTGAATCCATGAATGAAAAAACTTTCCATCATGGTAATTTAAAGTGGGTTATTGTGACATTTTCAGGGATATAGTAGCCTACCCTTAAAAGCACAGTAAACTAACTGTGTTACTTTCAGTTTTTTTTTTAATGCTGTATATATATATATATATAGAAAAAAATTCTAAATAAATTACCTACCTGTCATATGACGCTTGGAAAATTTCACCTCTCTGTCACGACCTCTTCAGCACGTCATTACAACGTTGCTTCATACCTGCCATGGATGCCATTTCCAATTGTTCTCGTTGTTTCCAAATATGTAGCTTTGTGGTAATGTAGCCAGGGTTAACCCTAACCCTTGGACGCAGATTGACAGAACTGTCAACTGTCACATTTATCATGTTAAAACGTGATACATTTCATGTTTTACAATAAACTATCACTGTATAATGTGAAAAGGTCTCCCTTTTTTTAATATGGGTGGCAGCTCTACACTTCCGTGTGATGATGACTAGGGTAGTAGACTATTGAAAGTCGCTAGCAGAGCTCACGCAACGCCAAATCCCACCAGGTGTTTTCTAATTATTACTACCGCTACTTTGCTGCAGCTGAGTGTGGGAGGGTAAGTAGTGCTCTACTGGGGCAGAGCTGGCAAGGTAGGGGAGGGGCTTTAAGGAATAGGAGGTGCTATCCAAGTAGCAGCCATTTTGGCATAGTTTCGTGACTTCCACAGGAGATTCAGGGATTTCTCAAATATTTAGGAATGAGTCAAAGCAACCCGTGGGCCATGTTTTTGAAATAGCATGATAACATGATAAAAAAAGCAAAAAAGTCCATTTTGTACCTCACCTTTTTTTTTTACCTAAATAATATACTATTTAACATTTAAACCCAACCATGCCCTTTAGTTCTAAACCTATATGTGTATTTTTAACTCCTAACCAGATGGCATCATATAACAAATGTGAATGTGTGGAAACTAAAACGGCTGCCGAAGAGAACTCCAAATGCAATAAAGTAGGCACTTATATCTAGCGATCCCTAAGATTTATCAGAGGAGAAACATCTGATCCGTAAGCAGAAGAACTGAAATGCTGGCTGAGCCTAACTGTGTGAGTTGCCTGAACCAAAACAACGCAGTCTGGACATTTCCTGGACCATCAATTGATAAGGCTTGTGAGGGAGAGCAGTCATTCAAAAGCTTTCCCTCGATCCATTCGCTTTTCTGCATCTACAATTATTAGCTGGTGCATCTTTCTCCCACATACTTTTTAGATATGGTAAAGAGTTTGAAATATTATTGGGGTTAGGGGGTTATATTATTGAATGTATGTTAGGCGCCGGACTGCTGGTATATGAAAACACAACTTAACGATGAGATGAATTGTACACTGTACAGACTTTATCTGCCTAGCCAGTATGACGTCCAGTTGTGTGAATTAAGCAAGTAATGGTCTAGTTACCTTATAACAAGCAAAATGTGAACTCTAATGAGGTTCCTGTTATGTGACAGGTGTAAAAGCAAAAGAATTGAAATGGAAGAAAAAATTTGACATCTGTTTAATGATGAAAAAAGCCATCTAACATGTGAAGGCTGTTTGATTTAAAAAGCACCTCGCCACAATGTCTGGATCTGAATCACCAGACATTGTCTGGAGATCATGTGTGAAAACAGCTTTTATCTTCCATCTACTCTTCACTTGGGAACTTTGCAGCCTTGGTAGGGGCCCTGGTGGGGTTGCAAAGTGCCTGAATGAAAGTACCTCCAACTATGGTGTTGTTGAAGTGGAGGTAGTGGTGGTTCGGTTGGAATGATTCTCTGATGAACTTGTCCAGGGGATCAGGAAGGCAAAAGCAAGGCTGCAACCAGGTCTGCAAAAGCACGCTCACACTCACACATGCACTTACAATTTTACTTCACACTCCTCCCTGCTCTCACTTAGGTACTAGCTCCTGCTTCTAGCTCAGTGCTATTGCCATTACTGCCTTTTTTTCAGTCTTGCCCTCCCCTCCTTCCTCCTTCAAAACACCACTCAGCTGCCTCTTCAGAAATTACAATCACTCAGGGTTTAGGCAATTTGACCAACTGCAGGGCCTGCATGTTAGGATTGGAAATAGGAGGAGGGGTAAGAAATGCAGGGTCAGCCTTGTGGGAAGAACTGGAATGAAATTACCAATTCAGGGGGCTGAAGCACTGCACGACACAAGCAAACTACGGACACAAACCAAGGATTATCCTATTTTCAGAGTGGGCAAAAAGAGCTACAAAAGAGTCTCAAGTCCAGAAGAGCCAACACCCCCAAGTCTACTTAAACAGTTGTTTGAACTCAGATATAAAACATAGTCATGACTGATAATAAGAGTCTTTAAGAATCTTATTATTCTTCTAATCACAAAGAGTGAATAATAATTGTTGCTGAACAGTTATGGGAAAGGGAGAAAGCAAAATGGAGGGAAAAAAACATCCCTGGATGATGACATTTGCTCATTTCAGGAGGAAACACAAAACAAAGACATACATGACATAATTTACTCTCTATTGCCCCTATCAACAATTAAATATCATTGAATATAGGAAAAATAAGTAAGCCAGAGAAACGGAATCTGAATTCTAAGATAATTTTGATTTTACTGTGTTAAGAAGACAATTCAATATCACACAGTGAAACGTAATATACAATACCATGGGTCATAAACGCCTTGTGGAAACTCCTGTAGTAGCGATGATATTCAACGAGCTCTCCCTGCTTCAAGGAAATAGCTGATTTCCCACTCTATCATGGTTGAAAGGCAGTCATTGGGATGAAAGTCATTCCCAGATCTCACTTAGGTAGAGTGTAAAGAAAGGAAGAATGCTTTAATCACACATAAGAAATTATTTTGAGAGAGGGAATATTTCTGCCATTCTTGAACATTTGAATACTTTGGGTGATTTTCCCCTTTGTACCCTTCTGGTTCTCTTAAAGCACCAAGCGAGACCTCAACATATTTCTCGGTCTTTTCATTATCTGTAAATGCAAATTTGGATGAGGCTGTCCCACCTTTATGATAGGCCTTGCAGTTTTGATGACATGAAAAAAAACAAGTATAAACTAATCCCATTGCTAACCAGTCAATGTGATGAATCACAATAATTCTCCAAGCTGTGATGAATGGCAATGATGCTAACTATACCATTAATCAACTCACTATCAGTTATCCTAAGGTGGCTTAATGTTTCATCCACTCAGACCTCAGCGAGAATGGACAGCCATCCCTCATCACAGCTTACAGGGAGAGCACCCCCACACATTTCAATCTTGTCATCTCTCCCTTGGGCGCAGACAGCCATCCGCTGAATCTCCATTTTTATCAGCCCCAGTAAACCTTGGACCCTGGGCGGCACGGAAGATGCAGATTTTTATGGACCAGAGAAAAATACAAATCAGAGCAGCTGAGTGAGTGTGTTTGGTTTTGGTGGGTGCAGTGATGACACCAGCCAAGACACGGGTGGAGACGTAGCTGCAATGACAGGAGGTCTTTTAGCATGTTGGTTACAGTAAATTAGGATCGGAACTGCTCACACTGTTTAGCGCTTTGTGATTGGGTTCAGCAGAGGCCTCACCCAGTCTGTCCCTGCGGGAACCATCAGCAGTAGTACAGCAGCACAAAGGGCGTTACCGGGCTGTCAAAATTAGATAATAAAGCACCACGGCGCTGGTGGATAAATGCATGCGAGAGGGCATCCATCTTGCGAGCGCGATGCTGAAGAGTTTGCTGTTAAATAATGGTGGGGGCTGCTTGTGTGTGTACACACATCTATGAGATGACTGTGAGGAGCAATGAGAAGCAAACTTTTCTGTGCATTTATCCCCCCAGAAAATTGTTCTATAAGAAATTATTATTCAGCTGTTTATATTGAAGGAGGGGAGAGGCAGAGGGAGGTGTGGAGGGAAATCAGGTGTCAGTCAGCAGTTAACCTTTCACATATAACATGTGGCCTGCTGATCCAGCAGAATCCCCGATGTTTTATCAATACTCCTAATTAATGTGCAGCTGCCATATTTTTGACTGTATTCATATAATATGTCTGGGTAATGAAACAAGTCAAATTTGTACTGACATTCTATATCATCCTCCCTTTACAATTTACCTTACAGGTGGGTTCAGGTTTAAAGATAAGTCTTCTGATACTCTGAAACTAAACCAACATTGCAGTTCCCAGTAATGGTACTGTGTCATGAAGAAATTATATGCTTGTCCTTCCTATCTTATCTTTTCTTTTTAATAATTACATCGAAATGCGAGGAAGCAATTCTCTTTTTAGATGCATTTCTCTGTGTAAATCAAACTTGTCTTTATAGGGCTGCACATCCAGCTCAGACACACTTTACAAACAGAGATATCTTTCATTTAATCATAAGTCACTCATTCTCCTCAGCGTGCATACGGATTGGTATTGTAAGAAGCGCTGCCGCCTCTTGATTAATGGCTTTTTTAGAGAGGTGCTGCTAATGGCTCTGTAATTGCTTGACTTCCATCCTAAGCTTCCAGGATTTCTTCTTCTTCTTCTGTGCTTTACAACAGGTAATAGACAGTTTACATAGCATGGAAGGGAAGGAGTTTCACCCCTCTCCGTCAGTTATGTTCCTATGTTTGAACATAACATTACTAACAAGTGAAGAGACTTACAAACAGAGTAGGGTAACTGTTCTTCAGCATGCACTGTGGTGCTACGCTTCAGGTGATCCTAAAGAGATTTGTTTATTATATGAGGGCTTTTATGTGAAGTCTATTATGTAAAGCTTTTGAAATTCAGAGGAGGATGCATGCACGTTAGAGTTGTCAAAGAAAGGCTCACGAATCCATGTGTATGTTTCCACCCAGCAGGACTCAATAACAAAGGAAAATGCACAAGAACAATTTTTCAAGCACACACTGACACACGCGGAATCTGATTTTTTGACAAGCCAGTAGGAACCCGGCATCTCTGCCTGTGTTCAGAGGAGAACATGCACCAACACTTTGTGGTGACTTTCTTTGCAAAGTCAATCTTTATCTTCTTATCTAAAGGAATTGAACTTAGCTGCCATAAAGCAGAGGGAAGTATGGTAGGGCATGGTGGCCATCAATCATCAATGCACAGACTTTTTACCATGTACTACGTCATGGAACTACTTCCATGACGCTAGCCTCGTGTCATGTTTTGCAGCTGCAGGGTGGCTCAAGCAACAGATGAGATGCTTGTCTGATGGAACCAGCATGTGAGCTTTAATTTGTTAATATGGCAACCAAAATGAAGAAAAAAAGAAAAAAAACATTGTGTTCTGCGCATGCTACTAATAGGCCACGTGCCCGGTGTGAAGCTGGCCTAAGGCACGTTGGCAAGAACACCCACACCTCTTTGATGTTTCCAGCATGAAATATCATGAAATACTTGAGTTAGGGAAGCTGTGCAAATAAGCTGACAGTTCCTGTTTAACAACCAGATATTGAAAATAAATAAATTGGCAAAAGATTTAGGGATCAGCAGTGTAGTGTAAACCAACAAGACTTTATATCTTCCAAAGACGATGAACATGTCATTTAAAGTAAATAACATAGCAATCCATTCATCCATCCATCTTCTGTCCCACTTATTCAAATGCAGGGTCGAGGGGAGCTGGCGCCTACTCCAGCAGGCACTAAGCGAGTGGCAGGATACACCCTGGACAGATTGCAAGTCCATTACAGGGCAAACACAGCAATAACATTAAAAAACAGTTTAATCTGAACTTTAGATCCACTCACAACAGGTGACTCAAGATAAAGCTTGGGAAGCATTTCGATGCCAGATATTCACAAACTTTAATAGCATCTACTTGCACGTGGATCACTAAGGACAGGAAATAGGCTACTCTGGTACTTGAGGACCACTGTCCTGTATGTTTTACATGTTTGCCAGTTCCAACACACCTGATTCAAATTAAATGGATCCAACAGCTTGTTGTCGGGTTGTGTACAATGAACCACTGAAGATTGAAGAGTTAGACCTGAAGCTTGCATGTGACACTAACATTAGTTATTGAGATACCCTCAGTGACTTTAGGAGGTTTTCCACCAACAACTTCAGAATTTTTTATTACCCAGAATTTCTTTTGACCAGGTTTAAAGAATCCCTGGTAATCTGAGTGGTTTGCATTTTCACAGCACTACAAAGTTTTCAAAAACTTATCGTATTCAGGCAAATCACTTGTACCTGTTGCCTATTCATATCACTTGTTGGTATGGTGGTCAAATCCATTTTGGCTGTTGAGGTTCTTCATCTTTTTTTAATCTGGTTTCAGTGTTTTTAAATTTTCCCAAATTTGTTTCTGTGTGTACTACATTTAGCTCTGCCATCACTTCTAGCTGCCAACTCATGCTGAACGTCATCCTCGGCAAATACATTCAAAAGAGACTGAATCTTGTCATCGGTTCACTTCTCATTGCTCCATTTTTCAAACGACCAAAACACAGAGTTATCAAATCAAATCAAATTGATTTATAAAGCGCTTTTCGTGCAAACAGCAATACAAAGTGCTTCACATGATAAAAAACAGTTTAAACATTAAAATAAAATAAGCCTTCAACACACTGAATAAAACCTACATGTGTGTATTAAAATTCACACATACACACACACTTGATTCACACACTTGATTCACACACATGCGCAAACTCCTTGCTAATTCCAGGGAAATGGAAAAGTACAATCCCTCAACTAGGTGCTATATTCAAGGACAGTTTGGGGGTGAAGGAAGGTTTTGTTTAGTTTTGTTGTTTTCTTTTTATGTGGTTAATGTCTATTGAAATGTGTAAAAGTTTTTTGTTTGTTTTTTTAATCCAAGCTAAATGATAAATGTTCATGTGATGGAAAAGGGGCTTTTGTGTGTTGTTCTTTAAGTTGACAAGCAAGTGACTTCCAGGATAAACCTTAGCTACTTCATTGACAAGAGACTTGAAAATGTTACCCTATGAGAAAAGAATCTAGTTGTATTTTGCCTTTCAGTCAAGTGAGTAAAGTTGCAGACAGGTTTCTGCTTTCAGCTAC
This sequence comes from Atherina boyeri, assembly GCA_029874935.1. Classification (NCBI taxonomy): domain Eukaryota; kingdom Metazoa; phylum Chordata; class Actinopteri; order Atheriniformes; family Atherinidae; genus Atherina; species Atherina boyeri. The sequence goes on from JAPMNP010712064.1 coordinate 7,134, forward strand.
AGTCCCACCAGCCTAGTATAGAGGAGGAAGTGGGAGTGCAGAAGCATTCTGTAACTTACAGCTTTCATTCTAAGCGATCAGGGTTCATGTAAAAGATAGCTGAAATTCCAGTAATTATAGTTTAGTCAGATAGTGCTTCAAATGGAACAAAAAATGTATCTTATTAGAACAGAAGCCTTGAAGTGCATTCACAGGGACCACGATTGAACATGTCATGTCAGTGGGCCTGGGCCGTTACTATATCTATATATTTTTTTTAGTCGTCTTTACTTTGGAATGAGTTCACATCTCTAGGCTGCTCTTTTATACCAACTCTAGCCCACACAACACAGAAATTTGTGCGGAAAAAACACAAACACTGCACCGAATTTAAGAGTGCAAAAGGCATTGGAGCACTGTCTTTCCTTCAAAACAACAGCCTATCTGCCAACAGTTTAAATAATTTCCGCTTAAAACAGTGTGTTGGGTTCTATTTCCCCTCTTTACAACGTTAAGTAGCAAGAGCCAGCGCTTTCTGCTGTTACGTACATTTCCCAGCTTTTTTGGAATGGAGACTTAAATAGACATTTAAACAAAATACTGTCTATACTATACACAATATGACACAGATATGAATATCCTAAAGATGTGCATTGACATTCTAGCATTTCCTCTGTTATGCCTTGGGTACAAAAACCTTGAAGATCACTTAATAAAAGCTGCAAGGAAACAATATCAGGCCCCGTACCCTCAGGCAGGAAGCACCATGGTTGAACAGATTTTGCTGTAAGCATGTGTTACCTTTACCCTTATTGTATGTTACGCTAAGATGCAGCATATCTTTTCTTGTGTCTATGATTTATTACTCCTAGAAAGATGCCTCACTCTAATTAAACCATGGTGATTAAATGTTCTAGATCTGGATGAGGCTTCATATTCGAAATATTCAAATATTAAAAACTGTTTGACTTCTCTCTGTGTATGTAGCCTACTGTAGCTTTGCCTTGTCAGTTATAGACCCACTTAGCTGCAGCTCTGAAAGATAGGAGACTTTATTCTAACTTTTTCATACATCATCATGTATTTGTATCACTCAGTGCGCAGCTTCCCCGTTGTCGGCTGTTTTGCCTTTGCAATACATACTCAAGAATTTATTTGGGCTTCACTCCTGCCATTAACAGGATGAATGTGTTTGTTTGACTGTTTAGTTTAAATATAAACACTCTTAGAGTTGACGTAATCAAATCTAGACTTTTCTCTCATTATGAATTAAATCAATATCTATTTTAATCATTTCAGAGTTTGCAGCTTTTGTTCAGATTTCTGATTTTGTTGCAATTTAGATTTATATAACAGCTGACTAAATTGTGTTTAGTTTTAAGTAAAGTGTTACTATCACCCCTCGGCTCCAGGAAACAAGTGTGTGAAAATCAGACATTTTACAGCTTTGTCATTTATTTCCACCAAAAAAAGGAAAAATGCAGGGGGGGACTCCAGTTGCAAAACAAGTTAGTTGATGTAAAACATTCAAACATTGGAAGTTTTTCCCCATAAACCCTTCCCTCAGGATTTGAATATCCAAAGAAATAAAATAAATAATGCCGATTTAAAGACAATTAGTCTTCCTCAATAGCTTGTGGTCTGGGAACTAGAGGTGGGCAGATCGATCCAAATATCGATAATATCAATACCAACGTTGGTATCGGAATTGATCGATACCAACGTAATAATATTGATCCTTACAAAAAAAGAAAAAAGTTTTTTCTTTTTTTTTCAGATTCTCTCGTTTTGCGACCCGACCGTGTTTGTCAAAGTGCACTAAAGGGGAAAACGCTCTTATTTTAGTAAACATGCAACATGAAAAGATCATTTGTTTTCTTTTCTTTTATTTGTTGTGAAGTGATCATTTTGTAACTTTGTTTATTTAAATAAACAGAAGTGCAATCAAGAGAGAGATTTAGTTTTATAATTGTATTGTGGTTTCTGAACACTCTGCCTGAAAAATAATTTTTGTTGTTTCTGAACAAAAGCTTGTGTTGTACTGATTTGAACTGAATAATCCAAAATGCAAATCACAAAAACAAATTAAAAGTCATGAAAATTTATTTAGATTTAGGTTGAAGACACATTCACCTTAATTATTAAAAAGTATCAGTATCGATATCAGTATAGGCGATACTGGCCCTGTATTTACTTGGTATCGGATAGATACCAAATCTAGCGGTATCGCACACCATACTGGGAACCTCGTATTTGAGGCGTGGTTTACGAAGGCCCAGAGCCGTTTATTGGGCACTATGAATGTCTATCAAATGTGCCTGAGCATAGCTTATAGCCAATCATCGTTCACAGCTCAGGCTCGCCAGCCTGATCTGATGGTGGTTTATTTCCTCCCAGCAGATCAGTCTGGAAACCCTCACATTCATTTCTGCTGCAGCTGATCCAGTTTTTCTGGAGCCAATCACAAACTGGCTTATCCGCCTTGCGAGCTATTGGTGGGTTCAAAACGATGACATCAGATAACTATCCAATGGCGTACAGAGTCATTTGAACTGTGCCCGTTGATCACGCCTCGTGCAGTAGAAATTACATGGCAGACTCCCCAGACTAAGTTCAATCTTGAACTTAGACAATACAAATGTCTGGACGAGGACAAAAGTCCTGATTTGTGCTAATTTGGTATCAGCACTTTTGTAACAATCAATCAGAGAAGTTTTGTAACTGAAAATGATATTATTATAATGGCTTTAAAAAAATTCTCACATAGCAATCGTATAAAATTAGTTTACAATAAAGACAAAGCTCTCTATATAGCAAAATGGGAACAATTTTGGAAATGTCTCTAAAACTTACTCCCCATCTGTGGTTCCAGGAGGTTTAGCCTGTGGAATCATCCAGAAGAGTTTTCAAGCCTCTGTGTGCTTACAGTTAGGACACAAGTGTGAACTAGTACTACTTTGTATATTTTTCTTTTGTTTTTTAATCAATATCTAGTCCCGAGTACAATTCAGGACCAATTTCTGTTTTATATCAGCTAATAGCAACCTTCAATATAAAAAAAATAGCACATGAACACAAACAAGCATACCTACAAAAGATTGCAACTCACAGATATCACTGAGGCCAAGCCAACTTTATTCATATAGCAGTTTCAAAATAGGAGATACTGTCAAAAGTCCTTAAAGACGCACTCCAGAACTTGGCAGAATTTCTCAGTAACGTGGCCCCTGTCTCCGGCTAGTTCTGCATCCATCTTGCATCCTACCTGTACTGTGTGTGGGCTCTCTCCAGACATTAAAAGACAGTCTTATCTTGATTCTTATTTTATCTCTCTCTCTGTTGAAAATGGGATAATGGAAAGACAAAAAAAAGCTCATATCACATCTTCAGGATGTTCAGAATAAATTTCTTTGTTCCTGTCATGTTTATAATTAAACATAACTAAAGGAACAACGCGACCAAAGGTTGTATTTCTTACTACTGAGGTGACAAGCATTGGCCTACTTGTGGTATGGATTCAATACTTTAAAATTAGTTATTGCACGTAACTAACACTGAGTAAATTCTATTTGATCACATTTATTGAAAATACATTAATTTTAAGAGCAGTAAATTATACATCAACTGTCAACAACTAAGTAGTTGTTTTGAGCCTCCTGAATTCTTCAAAATAAGCAGAGTATGGGCAATACACCCTCTATTTTTCAGCGGCCACAATGCTGGTGGTCATTTATTTCTCCATTTCCATCTTTTTTTTCTTTTTTTTTTGTCACAGGGGAGGTTTGGGTGGGCATATCGTTAATAACGGAATAGTGATTCATCATTTAATTATGATTTGACAAATGCTCGCGCCTTCCCCATTCTCTGCATCCTCCTCCCTTTCAATTCTCCGCTCTGCCAAACTGTCACGCACTCCCCCCGTGGGATTAATTCGAGCTGTCTGTCTTTGTGAGGCTGCCGGCGCTCTTGGGGCGGCGGGTGCACGACACTGTCAATGAACAGAGAGCCTGACACTTCCAGGGAGCCGCACACTGACGCACGATCCCCGCTCCCCTTGTTATTGTTTTCACCTTAACCCCCTCCTGCCTGTTTCTCTACCTGAGTGTATGTGTGTGCACCTTCTTCCTCTCCTCTGTCTGCTTCTCCTGCTTTCTCCTTTAGATCTCTCTGCCCATGACTCTCTCCCTGTCTGTCTCCCTCTTTCCTGTCTATCGCTCATCCTCTTCCCTTCCNGAGAGGAACAGCAGCATCAGGAGGAAATATCACACAAAGGAGGCATGCATGCAGCGTCAATGGAAAGGCTGAAGAAAAAAATAGCAAAAAGTCAAATAAATCAATTGGAATTTGAATTTGTTCTAGGAAAGTTACAAAAGAAATGGTATACGTTACAAGTAAAACATGGCACGTGTTCAGTGGAAATCAAAAACTCATTTATTGGGTATTTCTCCTCCTGACAAGTGATGCTAATGGGTGGCCATTAAAACAGGGCTTGTTTGAGTTGAACTGGTGCACTTGTGTAGCCAAATCTAGCAGGCCTTAGCCCCAGCTGGGGAGATAAGGTTTAATACCAGGCACAGGGCCCAGCCTTATCTCCCCTACTGATAAAGAGAGCACGGAAAAGGAGGGGAGGGCAGACAAGGAGAGAAAACAAGAGGGACAAAAACAAGTGTCTTGCAGAGACCCTGGCTGGCTGCCTATGTAAGTGCGTCCTCCCGCCGTTGGCATAGAAACTAATCCACGTTCACATTTAGCACCTGACTCTTTTCTTTTTTCTTCTGCTTTTTTTTCCCCACCTCTCCATCTCCACGGTCATGATGAAGAGGGAGCTGGGGGAGGAGAGGGTATCTGCTGGCTTTCTCCTGCTCATAATGAGACCCATAGGAGGGAGGAGAAGGGGGGCAGCAGGAGAGAACAGGAAAGGGGGGGGGGGTAGGTGAGCCGTCTGGCTGGCTGGCTGGTTGGCTGGCTGACACCCTTGGCCTTGAGAATCCAGCTGTGTCTCGGTAGGACACAAACATGTTCACGCACACCTAGATCCTCATTGTGACTGTTGTTTTACAACTTGGATACACACCTGGAGGACAGCAGACATTATTGAAGAGTTTATTGATCAACTACGCTAAACACACGTACACTAGCAGCTGGAAGTCATGAATTGGTTTGCATCACATGCATTCATTTAACACACAGTGAGTGTTGCTGTCTAAAACTTTACACTAGATTCAACTGTTACTCTCAGAAAGAACTTGAATTTCCCGGTTTGGTATCTGTAAATCTTTTAGTTATGTCAGTGTCTGACATAAGTGAGTGAGACTTCTTGGAATTGAATCATGAAGGTTAATAGGCTAATAATTTTCCATGTTGATTACATTTTGGATAAAGTTTTTTTTAGTAACGGTACTTTATTTCTTTCACAGAGGTTGTTTGTGTTATTGTGACAGTTGACGGTCGTGTCACTATGCCTCTGATTGATCATTCGCCCTGGCTACTTGGCCAAAGGGATATCCCTTTGGTTGACTGGTTATCGCGCATGACTTTCACCTGGGAGGCTGGGGTTCAAACCCCCACGGGCCCTACTATCACCCTGCCACATTATCATCATTCAAATAATAGCAGCTTAGACTACTGAATACATTTAAAAGACTGGTATAAGTTGGAAAGCTTGGTTTTTCAAGTTCTTGACAGCAGAACCAATTATCATTTTTCTCACTAAGCACACTCCCCTATCTTGTCAAAGCCTATCATCTAAACTTAGCACAAAGATCAGGAAATTTGTGTTTGGTCGAAAATTTTTCCTCTTTGATAATACCAATTAGTGTTGAATTATACATTGTTAGAAAGCCTGGTTAGTCACCTTTACAACAATGCATAAATTGTAAGAACACTTATTTAGTGGAATGAGCAACACAGTTACACATATGGGTACTGTCCCTCAAAAATAATTTTTCATTCCTGACATGTCAGGAAGTTTTTAATGCACTGGGTATTCCCAAAGTGTCACTTTAGGACACTGATCATCAACTAGCGGCCCGCAGGCCGAATCAGGCCCGCCGAGCCATTTGATCCGGCCCGCAACGGTCCAAAATTGTAAGGATCAAAAAGAAAATAATGGTCCACACTATTAAAGCAACTAAAAATAGCAACAACTGAGTCA
>JAPMNP010712075.1:6546-21726 GCA_029874935.1 Atherina boyeri
AAGTTGTTGTTTGTTTCTGTGAAGTTCTTTGACTCTTCTCACAATGTCGGCTGTATCTTTGTTTTTGTTTTTTTAGGAAGGGTCTATCATTCAGGTGGCGTGTTGCCCTCATGATGAAGACTTTATCGCAGTTGCAACAAGGTTTGTTTGAGTTGCTCCAGTAGCCTTTGAATAAAATTTACCTTCCCCTCCTTTTTTTAATTTTTTTTTTTTTTATTCCTAACTCCTGCGTGTAATTGTGCTGCCTGCATTGTTATCTGTGATCTTCCAGTCAGGGTCTGGTGGTGGTGTGGGAACTGCAGCTGGAGCGACGTGGTCGTCCAGAGAGAGTCAGTGTGTCCTGGGAGCACAGAGGTCACAACATCACCTCTCTGTGCTGGGATACCAGCACTCTCAGAGTTTTTGTCGGGGATTCTGGAGGCAAAGTGTCTTTTCTGCGAGCAGGATCCTCTAAACTGGGCAAGGTAGGAGAAGTTGAGCAATGCAAAATTAATAAATAATGTATAATATTGTTTTTCATTTGCATAATTTAGTTTATAGCAACATATATTACGGGGTATTAGAATATCTTTTACATCTGTTTGTAAGGGGCCAATAAACTTGACTCCTGTTTTTAATGTTTTAGCCCTTCATGCTCATTTTATTTTAAAACATTTAAAACCCACATGACTCTTCACAATATTTTTTCTTGTCTCTAGGGTTCAGCATTTGTTATCTTTCCTGTTCAGACTGTCACCACTGTTGACTCAAGAGTGGTTCAACTTGGGTATCAAGATGGCCGTTTGCTTGTGTCTTCCCTGACTCGCTGCTACCTCTGTGACACAGACAGGTGAGGTCCATCCAGGCTCAGTTTGTCTTGTGCTTCTATTATTCTTCAGATTCTGAGAGAAAACTTCAAAGTGTCCTTTCTTCCTGGAGCGGACAAACTCTGCATTGTGCATTTTCAAATAGCCAAGATAGATTGACAGCATCATTAAAGAAACAATCACAGTGTGTCTCTTGTTAACATTGTTCTAGTGCTCACAGTGATAGTCCAGAGTAAAAAACAAACAAAAGTGTAAAAAGTCTATTTTCGAATATGTAGCTATATATAGCACTCTAAGGTTTGCTTTGGTAATAGAATGTCCCTCCTCCATCACACCAGGAGGAGGGACACTCTCCAGCGAGGTGCTCAGGAAACATTCCAACCAAATGCCCCGGCCATCTCATCTGGCTCCTCTCAATTCGAGTGGAAATTCTGATTTTGTGCATTTTCCCATTCAAAATATGATGTGTAGGTTTCATTACATAGGGCCACCTCACCACTACATGGAGCTATTTGTTTTTTTTGGTTCATTATCATTGTATGTTTGTAATTAATCAGACGTCTGATATTTTCATATGAAATTTCTTATGAAATTAGGTTTCAGTAACTGTGTATTTCTTTGTCTCTGTGTGCCTTCAGGGAGAAGTTTTGGCGTGTTGGAAACAGAGAGCGTGATGGAGAATATGGAGCCTGTTTTTTCCCTCAGAACAGAGGATTGTTAGTGGGTCAGCCCCCGCTGCTGTACTGTGCCCGGCCAGGATCTCGAATATGGGAAGCCAATTTTAATGGGGAGGTTCTGAGCACCCACCAGTTCAAGCAGCTTCTGGCATGTCCCCCGCTACCTCTCATCACTTACAGGTAAGTTGTTTCTCTCACTTCTGAATCTCCTAGAAGCAGCCAATCTCATAATATGCCTTTTTTTTTCTACAGAAATGAGCCAAACTATAATTCGGTGCAGAGGAGTTCGCAGTCGGTCGCCTTCCCTAAACTGCTTTATTTTGGGTAACCTGAAGACTTTTAGATGTTTTACCAAACTGAAACGATTTACCACTCTTGAGCCTGTCACATGACTAACATGAGACTTCTTTTATTCATGTAGAGACCAAAACCTGCTGAGCTGGACCGATTCAGCCATTTATATCTTCACACCTCAGAATGGACAAGTACTGCTGTGGGCTGATATTAAAGGTGTGTGTGTTGCTTTCTCCCAAACTCTTGGCAACAATATTCTGGTTTAACTGATCAGACATCCTGTCTGATGTTCCAAATCAATTTTTAAAGATCTTGACTTCAAAGTTCATGATCATAAAATGCAGAATCATTTATGATTACAGCGTGTTTTCAAAACAAGGAAGTCTTCATTTTTGCAGGGTCTTCTTGTCTTTTAATCCTTTTTTTTTCTTTTGTTGAATTTTTTTCATAGATTTGGCTGATATTGCAGTTTACCGCAGTGAGCTCTTCTGTCTCCACGGCAGCGGCCGTCTGTCCCACTTCTCCCTGTTGTCAGCAGAGCGCTGTGTGGAGCGTTTGTTGCGTAGAGAGTCCTGGACTTTAGCTGCTACCGTCTGCTGTATGTTCCAGCACACAATCAGCACAAGCAGAGTAAGATGGCAGCCACTGCTATGTTAACTAGCATCACTGTTGCGCTCTGCTTAACTCAGATTCCGGCCTGTTTTTGGCCTCAGCTCGCCATCATATTCTTGACGCCTTGTTTTATGAAAGAAAGCATCTAAGAAAAAAAATCTCATGAGATTGGTATTAATGAATCCTTCCTGGTACATTTAGGCCAGGAAGTCCATTCCCATCGACCGCCTAGAACACCTGAAGTGTCAGCTCAGTTCCACCACACACCCTGAACTGATCGGCCAGCTGGAGGAAGTCATCACAAAGCTGGAGCCTCTGGACTCCGCCTCCAGCAGTCGTAGAAGCAGCATCTCCTCACATGTAAGAAAAGTATCTTCAAATCTCCAATACAAAGAGTTAGTTGCATTTCTTGGAAATTGTGGCATGTTAAGGATTAATAGCTTTTCACTTTAAGATTTAACCAGTTTGACTAAAATGAGTTAACATTAGACATTTAGGTGTCTCCATTATGGTTTCTGTCTCTGTCATGAGGCCCACAAAGCCTGAATAATTTCACATAAAGAACTGTTTAAGATTTCATTTAATTCTCCTTATGAAATAACATTGTGTAACAGAATTGTAGATGTACTTTCTTTATTCTACTCACTCTTTATAGATGATGATTCTCTGAAGTAGAGCTCTGATGTGGAAAGGAGCATTTACACATTGTATTTGATAATTGATTTGTGGTTATCCAGGAGAGTTTCAACGTCCTGGACTGTGGAATCTATCGCGTTATCAGCCGCAGAGGAAGCCAGTCGGATGAGGAGACGAGCTCCCTCATCAATCAGTCCATGTCAGAGGAGGAACGACTCAAAGAATTCAGTTTTGTTCAGGAGGAAGATCAGGTGGATCATGGTAAGAGCAAGACTTTTAGCATCAACTTAATATTGATGTTGCTCTTTACAAGGTGCAAAATTGTTTTTTATTTTTACTGTTTATAATAAACATTTGTAGTGCAGAGTAATGTGGAAACAGCACAGTGTATTCAACTGCTCTCAACTAAAATAATTTTTCCCTGAAGTAAAATGTAACACTACAAACTCAACAAGTTCAGGAGGAACTTGTGGTGACCCTGTAACACTTTTATCTTGTTTCTTTATGTACATGTTGCTTTTCTTTCATTTGTTCTCTTTCTATATACAATTTGTGTTTTAAAGCAGGACTGAAATTCTTCTCTGCTTCTTCTGATTTCTGTGTTAAAAAAGAGTGAAGTTATTTTCAGTGTAAAACTTTCAAATAAACAAAAAAACCAAAAAGAAAACATGTATACATATAGATTTGATTACATTTTTAGTAACTATGAAGAATTTTTAGTAATTGATGATAATTTGACTCTGAGGCTTTCCCTGTTGTATTGATCATAAATACTTTGTTTCTGATATCTTTTTTGCATTTTAACATTATAATGAATGCTTCTGATTGAGCTGAAAGCAAATTTAATCAAAAGTGTTGCTTAGCTGCTGCGTCACTGTTTTCTGTGAGAGCTTAACAATCACTGTGTTGATTTGTTTGCTTTGTCAGATTGTTAACATCAACTTTCTCATCTCCTCCACTGCATCACACACATACATCATCATTTTTTGGTTCCGTTTCCTGCAGAATTTGATTTAAATCTTCCTTATGGTGTTGTCTGGCACATGTGCTCTCTTTGCTTGCATTATGTCCACTGCCTCTCATCATTCCCCTCCAGCACTCCATCCATCTGTGTTTTTCCTCCCACTCTCGCTTCCATTTTTACTCAGATCCACAGAGCAGTGACCGCATGGAGGCTGATCGGTCTGAGCAAGGCCTGCAGTTTCACCTCCCTCTGTCATTCCGCCCCAAACCTCCCCGCATCGCATTGCAGGCTGTCAAAGACAGGTGAATAAATACCCAGAGGGGAAAAAAAGAATCAACATATCTGTGGCTAGCTTTAAATCAAAGTGTTTTGCAGTGGCTCTTGTGCAGACATATTGCTGAGAGTTGTATGCAAACACTGAATAAATTATTTCTGATTTACACTTCTTTTATCTATTTCTTCTTTTGAAGATTGAAACCCAGGTGCAGCTGTGCATTCAGACAGCTTACTTCCCCTTTCCATTGAAGACTCACAATTTTGTTGCATTGATCACATGTACATCTGTGGAGGCACATGTCACGTTTTGTTTTTGAGCATCACTCATTTCTCCTCCACATGAAACTGTTCATTGACAGCTCTTCTGCTTGCCGGTCTGATTGTTGCACTGTAAAAGCCATTTTTCCAAAACTTCACAGGTTTATGGTTGTTTGTTTTATCATTCTTTTTTTTATCTTCCTCTCTAATCAGTGTTTCTAGTTTTGTCAAGAAGACAACTGAGAAGATCAACACCCTCCAGATGAACTCTGAGCTCTGGCAACGACCTGAATTCAGAGAGAGTGGACAAACAGAAACATTAGCAAGCATCCCTCCTTACTCAGAGGAAATGGAGAATGAGTAAGTAGAGACCTTTTTAAACTATTTTGTAATATTATATATAGAGATTGAATGTATATATATGCTGTAATGCAGCTGTCACAAAAAGGGAAAAAAGGATCTGCTTTGTATTCTTATTTTATTTGACTTACTTGACTCAAAATGAACATATAAAACCAGTAATTTACATTTGTCATTTTAGAGTTTATGATGAAATGTCCAACACAGAAGCCGATATGCAGGAACTCCGGTCGGCAACTGAGCGAGCTGTGTACGTTTTGAAAGATTTATTAATATTTTTCTCTGTTTTGAGTTGGCACTTAGTTATTCTATTTAAATGTTACTGATTTCCCAACATCAGTTCACAGATACAAGATCCTTTGGTGCTACTGGACCCAGTCTGCCTGGGAGAAGCTCTACTGGAGTGGCTGCCAGTGCTGGAGCGAATACTCGGGCCAACAGATGTCGGGTCAGCTGCTGCAGGTGATTCAAACCTGGATGGATCAGGAGAGGAAAAATGGGAGAAGGATTATCTAAACACAGAGCCCATAGAGATTCTTACAGAGGAGAGGAAAGAGTGTCCTGAAGTTGGAGAAGAAGAGGCCACATGTGACAACCAGAAGAGATTAGATTCTATGGAGAATGTTACCACATGTGGGAACCGTCCAGAGCCCGTCAGAGTGGTGTTGCCCAAACCTGTACCATCAGATCTACTTGCTAATCTCACTGAACTGGCCACACTCTACACAGAGCTGAGCTGCTTTAGAAACCAGAATGAAGCACTGGGATGCACAACTTTCCTGCGTCGCTACTTCTTTCTGCTGGACCAAGAACGTGTGAGAAGAATGTGTCTCTTGTGTTATCAGGAGCAGCCCGAGATGAAGAGCTCCTTCATTGAGGCCATGCTAGGTCAGAAACTTACCTTAAAGAGTGTTGCATACCAAGAAAAAAACAAACACATTTAACANCATATAAACATAATAAACAAAAAATAAAAATGCAGTGCCCCTATTTTAAATGATTTTTCAAATAGAAACAAACAAATTGGAGAATTTGGTCATTCTTTGGACTTTAAAAAAAATTGTCATAGCTACAGATCTCTTATTTAAACTTTAATGAGAGGGAATATTTGATAATTACATGGAAAAATATTTAAAAGTGGGACTTAACAGCTGTTTTATGCTCATTTTAGTTTCAGATTAATAAACCCCAAGTGAAAATTTCAGTTGATTTTATTTAAATCTAAGGCTCCTTCCTCCAGCTTTAATTCCTCAGGACATAGATGATTTGCAAAATCTTTAAAGTCTGTCTGTTCTCTTCAGAGCTCACTCAGTCCAGTAAGGTGGTGGAGGTTATTCAGAGAGGGGATTTGCTGAAATCTCTGAGAAGTCTGAGAGAGCTGCAGTCCTGGGGTGCACCTCCTCTCCTTGCTCACTTGCACAGGTAAGCGCTTGCTTTTGTCTCTTATCAACTCATGACCAAGAGAATGTTCAGGAGTACCTGAAATAGTAGTGGACCTTGGAAAGTAAGTCTTTTCTGTGATATTATCCAGGCTCTATGACAAGCACGGAGAGGCAGCTGTACGCTCATTTTCCCAGTTCTATCCTACGATAGCTCCTGCTGATGTAATGACGATGGCCCAGCAAAGCCACTTCCTGGCATATTTGGATAATCTGGTCCAGTCAAGAGCTGAGGAGCACAGGTACATCTGCAGACTCATGATGTTGGCATGTGAATAAAACCTGAGCTCACTTTAATGCAGAATCTACCATGATTTTCTCTGTTAGGTTGTCATTTTTGCAGTCCCTTCTTGAACCAGAATCTCTGAGACAGGATTGGCTGGAGCTGGCACTTACCCATGATGTACCTCAGCACTGTGATACCATGACTCCTGATGGACAGCCCAGGTCTGATACTGTTTATGCAAAAACACAAGTGACACTTTGGTGTTATGATCATTTCTATCATTGCAACATGGCAAGTCTGGACAAAACATAAAAACAATGTTTTTATTGTGTTAAAGATTTACTTAAATAGTCTTTGTTATTGTTTTGTTTTTGTTTTAAAGCAAAGTTAGATACCGAAGTGAAAATGCACTTCAAGCATGAATGTAATTGTATGTTTCATGCTGCAGGTGGCATTCACACTGTTTCAGTTGGGGTTATGGACGTCTTCTGTCTCTGCTGATTCGTCTTCCAACAGATTTCCCCTCCAAGCAAAAGATGGCCGAGACCTGCCGCTCTCACGGGTATTTCCAATTGTCACACTGAGAAATATGCATTTTGTGTGGTTAATGTTTGGTATCGATTTTTACTGTGTTATATTATACCGTAATCTATGGCGTGTATATCTCCCAGGTACTGGACGGGTTATCTCCACCTCTGTAGCGAGTTGCAGCGTCGCACAGAAGCATTCTCCACAATCTGTCAGCTAGATGACATCAGTCTGTTGGAAGAATCTGATGGTAAACTTGTCCCTACGAAACTTAAGAAATGATTCAAATTAAATGAATCTCTTATAGATAATTTTTCTTTAAATGATTGAAGATGAAGTAAAACAAAATTCAGTCTCATGCCAATTTAATCCACATGCTCAGACATGCAAGTAACACTGAAGTCCTGTGATACAAGATGAAAACAATTAGGCAGATTATCAAATCTAATCTGAATATTAGCTTTGACTGATTCAGAGAAGTAGAAGTTGGCCTGTGCTGTACTTCGTCATCTTGTTTTATTCATCCCAAACTGCATTAGAGAACAGTGTTTACTGAATGATGAGGTAGGTGTTGATCTAATCACCATGACGCATCTTAATCTTCACAAAATTGTGATTTAGATCTACTGAATCCGTTATCAGCTGATGTTGATGTTGGTCAAGAAGCCGGATTTTCTACTGTTTGTTTGGTTCTTTTGTTTGTTTGTTTTTTAAATTAACATAATCAGCATTATTAAATGTGGCCTTGTTAATGCTGCTACGTTGAAGCTCGAACTTGAACTGATCTATCACCAGTTCCAAAATCTTGCAATCTTCCAAAAACACATACTGTCACTCTAAAATAACTGGAATGCACTGACTTATTGGTTGTTAATTCTAACACTTATAATTTGCCATTTTGGTGGCAAATTTATGGTGAGGAACTTATAATGGTTCGACTTAACAAGTTTCCATCCATATGAGGTGAGTTTGTCTGGTCATGTTGAAGTGCACTCCTTTAACACCGTCATTTACCCGTCCTTTCAGAGGATCCGATCACAATAGGTTGTGAATACTTATTATATAGCAGTATATTTAATCAAAGCAGCTGAATGTATTTATGGTAGGTTAACAGCATAATGGCAGCGCTAATCTAGTATTGTTGACCCCTCTAAATTACTTACAGGTCAAGTCATATTTCCCTTTTTATGCAAATTCCTTTTGCACATTTGGGGAGTTTAGTCTTGATAAATTGTCTTTTTTTTTTGAGTAACGCTGACAATCAGCAGGTTGTCACAAATCAGCAGATACCCACGTATTCATGTACTATCTATATTTTCTACAATCTTAAAAATGTTTTCACCAACAGCCACTAAATTTTAGCACTTTGCTCCTTAAGACACCATCATATATTAGTATGTGTGTTATTGTGTTGCAGGTGTTGAACCTCAGACTTTGGAGGAATGGAAACTCCTGATCCAGCTTTCTCAGCAGTACAGCAGAAGTGCGGACTCCCAGCAAGTCCCAGATGTGAATGGGAGCAACTGGTCCAACGGTTCAGTGGACTGTGAAGGAAAGATCAGCCCCGAGAGTCTGACCCTCATGCTGGCTCGCACTGCCGGGCCTGACCGGGCCCTAGCGGTGCTGGAGGAATGTGGCGTGCAGCTGGTCCTTTCAGCCCACTCTAAACTGGTGTGTGAGCTGCTGAGAGTGGCTGAGAAGAGACAGAGGTGAGTCCAGCTGTTGATTGTAGAGCTTTCAGGTCGAGGTCGTTTTCAGATTGAGAAGCCGTTAAACTTTAATCATCAGTAATACCACCTCAGTATACAAACAGAAAATAATGCTTCATGTTGCTTCTGACTAATGTGAGGATTTTTCTAAAATGCCTTTTTAACAAACCTACAGGATTATTGTGGCCGCTACTATCAGACAGAAAGCAGACTGAAACTTTTAATCAAATTAAATCTAATCAAACTTTATTTATATAGTACTTTTCATGCTGAAGTAGCACAAAGTGCTTTACAAGATAAAAACAATTATGCATTCAAAACCTTCTCTAACCCAAGTTAAGAAAAATATAAATAAAAAATGCTTCCTAAGAGTGTGAAGATGTCTTTGTGTGATGGAAAGTACTTTTTGATATGTAAATGTTTTTTCTTTTTCTAAAGCCTTAAATACATATAGGGAGGGATTTGTCCTTCACCTAGAAGAATAAATAGAAAGAAATAAAAAAAATTGTTCTGTTTTTTTTCAGGGCGATGATCCAGACGATGCTCGAGCGCTGTGATCGCTTCCTCTGGTCTCAACACGCCTAACTCCAAATCAGAGCAGAGAACATTAACATAACACTTAATGTAAGTCTTCCCACTAACTGCGGTTCAAGCTGTGACTTAATTTAAACACTGTGATATCACCAAAGCTTGATTGTTAAGACACAGGTCATTTTCCTTCAGTGAGAGCAGTATTATCCGTATGATGTCTCTTCATTCTGTTGACTCATTAACTCTTTCCATATTCAAGTGTATGTCCAAATGGCCGGTGTTCGTCGTTGTTGTTGTTTTTGATCATTTAGATGAATGTTTTGTGCATGCACAGGCAATCAGATATCACATGTCATGTATCTTTGTGATTACAGTTCAAATGTATATGTTGACGTTCCTGCTTTTGAAAAAATTAAACTTGCAATAATTACAGTTTTAATATTCTAACCAGGTTATATTATATAAATAAAAGCTGTCTGTGTAAAACCTCTTTTGTTTTTATCATTGTTTCCTTATTTTTAAGACCAGAGTGAATGTGGCAACGCCTGCGGATTGTCTTTGACTTCCATGTATCAGTTTTTCGAATCACAAAAATGTCACAAATACAGAAGAGGGTAAAACAAATTTCATAATGCATTTTTCCATGAATGCAGCAGCTGAGGTATTAGTATGTGATCATTGTTGTTTGACCTTTTCTCTGTGAGATTACAAAATATGGCACAGAGGAATTTCATGAAACTTGCTGCAGAGCTAGAGTATGGAAGACAGAAAAACATGTTTGGAGCACATCTGGATTACTTTATCTAGAGTTTCAAAATCAGGCATTGGCGTTGGTGGAAAAATAACTTTTTGAAAACTTTTTCTTATTCATTTGTTTTTCTGCACTGAAAGCACAAACATTTGAAATAGTCACTCATTCCATTCACTTCACCAAATATAGAAGGCCAAGCTATCCTTTGTGTCTAGCCATGTAAACGGGTTTGGTTTATTTGAGGTTTTGAAATCAGAAACTGTCTCATAAAAGAATCCACATAACCAAGAAGCATTTTATTAGTCTGAAATAAACTGTCCTTTCTCCTACTTTATGGGAAATGTCTGGTTTTTTGTCTGGTTTTTTTTATTTGATTCAATTTCTCCTCTTCCAGCACATGCAGTTAGATGATGGGAAATGTGGGTCAACAGAGATAATATTAATTATAGAGTAATGAAATGGGACCGATGACTCATTTGATGCTATCACACACCTGGAGCATCAAAGAAGCGCGAGCAGCCAGAGGGAAGTTCCTGATTTTTCACATTTGATTTGTGAAGACTCACCCTGGACAAAAACACTTTTTATGAGTTTCGTTCTCCACAGCAATTTAACTCAGAGATGAATTTATTAATTTTTATATCCTAATGGTCTTCTCATCATCGTTTCCTAAATTCCTGATTTCCCTCTTCTTCCAGCTCTCCCAGTTGTCTGGGTCACTGGCATGCGATGGTCAGATTGAAACTTGCCTTATGGAAAAGACACAAACAAACTAGTTCAAAGAAGAAATCTTACTTTGTCATTATGAAATTCCATTTCCATGATATTCCATTTCCATTTAAAATGAGGACCTGTCTTTTTGGACTTCTACTGCAGTTACATGTATGTCAAACATTTCAGCTGCCTTTCTGTTTGGTTGGCTGGTTCACTACAGAGTCATCCTGTGTGTTCTTTCATGGGGACAGACAGAATTATTTAATTTATTTGAAATGTTGATTTGGCAGAGGGTTTTCATCATGGGCAAGACGACAGAAGTAAATTTGATTTGAAAGGTTATTAGGTCGAGCCTGTGAGTCCAGTGTTTGATGTTGGCTTCCTGTCACCAGAAGGACAGATAAGGGGATTCTGCACATACCTGTTGGCCCCGCTGTCAGTGTATACATAGCAACCCCAACACTTGGAGCCAGACACACACTTGGACCTGCTCGCTTTCATGATGAGTCAAAGCGAGCGCAGCAGTAAGATACTGTGAGCGTGATTTGTGTTTCTATTGAAGTTTTCAAAGCTTGAACATATTGCAGGGTCTAGATGGACACAGCAGTCATGGTGAGCTTTGTTTTTTTCCTCTTTGCAAGTTAAAATTGGCTTACTCTAACTGTCTTATGTTATTCAAACATTCCCTTTTGACGTGTCATTTCAGGTGTCGGTATCTCTGCTTGGACTTGCTCTCATCCTGCTCACCTTCCCAGGGCATGCTTCATTAAACAAAGTACTTAACAACACCTCAGGTAGGAATTCTGTGTGATCATAAATGGAAAGAGCAGGTACTGAGGAGCTACTCTAACTGCATCTATGTTCTCAGGAACTGTGTACCTTGGGTCATTATATGTTGATGAAGCTCTTCAGAGGGCGATTGAGCTGACTGATGCTGCGTATGCCCACACAAATGAAAGGTAAGGTTATCTTTATCTTGGTTAGCATGGTTTTGTAAATGTCTCACTCAAAGATGACTCTCGGAGAAGCATGAATTAATTTCTGTGATGACAAAAAAGCTGATGATCTCATTGATTTTAGGGTGAAGAAGTCTTTGTCAGAAGGGGCTTTAAGACCCAGTGACCTGCTGGCCCAGTTTAAACAGATTGAAACCAGAACCAAGACTCAAATTAGGGCTGCTGAACTGCTGGACAACACAGTGGAGCTGATCAGAGAGATGGTCTACACCAACACTATGACACAGCCCAAGCCTTACGGTACTGGACAAAAGCATTACGCAATTATACGATGATTTATCTATTCACTTGTAATTAACAATTAAACAGGAATCCTACACAATACTTGCAACAGGATACAGTTAAATGCATTGATTATTTCTTGTTTAATTGGCCCAACGTGACATCACCACTCTCCTTTCTTCATTCACTTTGTTTTTCTAACTTTACGCATATTTCCTATTTTGAAGTCCCAAAGTAAAGCTTTCAACCATTCAGTTGAAATTAACAGATCATTTTTTTAAAAATGATTTAGATTTCATGATGAAAGGCAAGAAAAGACAATCAGATCCCTCTGATGATGGGATTTTTTATTTTATGTCACTTGGTTTATCTGTTTTTATAATACATGCCTTCAGAGCTACTGAGTGGCGAAGACGTGGAGAATCTGCTGCAGGTGACGGGCTGCTCCACTGAGCTGCAGACACTCAGCTGTCAGACAGACTGTCTCTCTGAGCGCTACAGATCCATCACAGGAGAGTGCAACAACAGGTCAGGGTTGATAGAAAAGCATACAGTAACAAAACAGTACTGCCATTTATAGATTTTGTTGTGTTAAGTTACTTTTGCGTGTTGTCTGCTCTTTTCAGACAACATCCAAGATGGGGGGCTGCAAACATCCCATATTCCCGCTGGTTACCTCCAGAGTACGAGGATGTGTGGGGGATGCCCAAAGGATGGGACCCCAAACACACCTACCATAATGTCAGCCTGCCTCCAGTAAGATCCCAGCGGCAGCTGTCAGTCACCCTCAGACCTGTCGGCTGTCGTTAACTCCACCCCTCTTCCTCGTTTGTTGTCCAGGTGCGTCTCGTGTCACAGGAAGTGCTGTTTACCCACAACAACAACATTTCTGTGGACTCCACTCTGTCCCATCTGCTGGTGGACTGGGGTCAGTGGATAGACCATGACATGGTGCTGACACCTCAGAGCCCCAGTACGGCCGCCTTCAAGACAGGAGCTGACTGCATCCACACCTGCAGCCGAGACACGCCCTGCTTCCCCATTCAGGTGCGTTGATTTTCATCCTGCCTTTAACAGTCTGTTTATTCTAGTCTTATCAAAGCTATCTTAAGTTTTCCAAGGGGAAAAAAATAAGGTTTTTATCTTAAACTAAACTTAACTTTGCATAGTTTAAAGGAAAAGTATGGGTTTTTTTTTTACTTGGACTTTATTAATAACATGAATTACGCAGATATTTAGATCCCTCGCACTGGTGTTTTCGGGGCAACGGCATAATCAGAGGCACTTTATTATGTACTGTCATTGTCGTAACCGGTTTGTGTCTATATCTATGGTTTCGGATGACTAGAAAGCCGCTCTGAAGGCACAGAGAGATATTATAGCAACTAAAAACTAAACACTGGTGAAATTAAGGCGTTTTGTGGCAGATAATGTTGTATTAGAGGCTGAAATGATGTTGCCCCGACCACTCCTAATCAATGGATATGTACACCAGCGTGATCTATATATCTATATAGGGTCTAAATATTTCCCGATAGACTTCATGTAACTCCAAAATTGTCTGGATGAGTTAATGAACATATTTCATGCTATAAATAATGTCCAGGAAAAAAAAAAAAAATTATTATTTAAAAGTTTAAGGGTGATTTTAATAGATTTAAAAGTCTCACACCCTGAATTGTTTTCTTAGTTATTTAAATGAGGACATTTTTGTTTCCCAGTAGTAGCAATCTAAACATGTAACATTCTTCCCAGATCCCCCTGTCTGATCCTCGTAATGGCATCCAGAGCTGCATGCCTTTCTTCCGCTCTGCTCCCAGCTGTGGTGCTGGAATTCTGCCTCATCGCCACCGAGAGCAGCTCAATGCCATCACCTCCTTTGTGGATGCCAGCATGGTGTATGGCAGTTCTGCCAGTCTGGCCTCTGCTCTCAGAAACCTTTCCTCTCCTCTGGGCTCCATGGCAACCAACTCCCAACACTCTGACCAAGAGCTGGCACACATGCCATTCCTACCTCGCCTGCAGAATCACCTGGACCCCTGCGGCCCCCGTAACTCCAGCATCTCTGGGGTATCGGCCAGATCCGTGCACCGAGAAAACACTACATCATGCTTTCACGCTGGTGAGTGAGTGAAAGTGGTGAATTATTCACTTTCTGCAGCCTTTACAGCAGCTACTGTTTGTGATTTATATACAGGTGATTCCAGAGCCAATGAACATCTGGGACTCATCGCGCTGCACACGCTCTTTCTTAGAGAGCACAACCGACTGGTCAAAGAGCTGCACCTGCTTAATCCTCAGTGGAGTCCCGACAGCCTTTATCAGGAGGCCCGCAAGATCATAGGAGCCATTCATCAGGTATCTGCAGCAGTTTCAGCTGAACATTGGCTTATATAACGCTTAGATCATTCTCATCACTCCAACTTTTTTTCTTCATCTTTCTAGATCTTAACATGGGAGCACTACCTGCCGCGAGTCCTTGGTGAGAGTGCCATGTCCAATCTGATGCCTCCCTACCAGGGCTACGATCCTGACATGGATCCCAGCATCGCTAACACATTTGCAACTGCTGCATTTCGTTTTGCCCATGTAACCGTCCAGCCAGTGGTAAACAGGCTGGGGCCAGGATACATCCTTAACTCCCAGTATCCTCCATTGCCACTGCATCATTCACTGTTTGCTTCTTGGAGGGTTGTACAGGAAGGTAAAACAAAACTTTCTCACACTTAAATTATGTCCGAGCTTTTCCGTTCCTGGACCACACTACCTTTCTCATGATGCTTTAGGTGGTATCGACCCTGTGCTGCGTGGCCTGCTGCTGTCTCCAGCCAAGTTGCAGACTCCAGGTCAGATGATGGTGGAGGAGTTGACAGAAAGGCTGTTTCAGGCACAGGGAGGGATGCCTCTGGACCTTGGGGCTCTTAACCTTCAGAGGGGTCGGGATCATGGACTACCTGGTAACCAGCTTTTTATCCACTGTGTCAACAAAGACCACATCTTACTTCTGTTAAGATTACTATTATTTTGTCATCTTAGAGCAAAGTAAGTTGCCCATGCTTAAAGGTGCCATATGTAAGAATTATGAATCATCTTTATTTTAAGTTGTTGAAAGACATTAAAAGACATTAAAAAATGATGTTCATTTCAAATACTTATATCAC
>JAPMNP010712104.1:0-13300 GCA_029874935.1 Atherina boyeri
GTGTGTGTGTGTGTGTGCGCGTGCGTGCATGCATGCGTGCATGCGTGCGTGCGTGCGTGCGTGCGTGCGTGCGTGCGTGCTTGCGTGTGTGCGTGTGTGTGTGAAGACCAGAAAGCCTGTCTCATAACTAAATGTGTGGATCATCATCTAGCTTAGTCCATTTGGTTAGAAGCCAAACGTAGTGCTCATTTTGCTCTCCCTTAACTATGAAATATTTTTCAAAAGAAACAAGCATTCAGATCTGTAACATCAAAGTCCTGAATTAATGATGAGGATAAGAAGTAGAATCAGCAGTCAAACATCTAACTCTTCTAAAACAAAATGGCCATGCAGTGAATGAGGTAAAAAATATTCTATCATCTAACACTTATATGATATGTATCAAATAATAACTGATGTGAGAAAGAACTATCGGGTACAAATAAATCTTGGCTGCCTCAATTGATGATAGGAAGTCTTTAATTAATCTAAAACTTGCCAATCTCAAACGTTACCTAATTACTGGCCCTTTTAATGTGGGTCCAAAGTTCAAGATTTGAATCTAATGATTTATATTTTACAACTTTTCTTTTCTCTCCTGAAATGAAAATATCTTGCTTTGTGTCAATACTGTGGCCGTTGAATCAGAACACACTGATTGTTTTTGGCACACGGTTGCAAATAACATTTGTTATGCCAGCATGCGAACCTGCCTGTAACATCTGTTAGTTTGTTTGCAACCCTCTCTGTGGCTTTACCCCGAGTAAAAATAACTTTCATCTGCATATCAAAATGCCACATTGTCCACACACAGTGGGTTAATCAATAATTCATACTGAACATAATGGAGCCCAATGTAGAGTCTAATAAGATCATAAAGTAATATATTGACGAGTAATATATTACTGTTCATAAAGCAAAAAGGAACAAAAAAATTACCCTCATCGAGGAGGTGATTATGTTTTTTTCTAAAATGCTTCAACAGTTTTGTTTGGTGCCTTGTAGAAAGGAATAAAAACATACCAAAAGTGTCTGAAAAATACCTCAAAGTCACTACACCTATTTGGTAATAATTTTATCATAATGTAAATTGGCAGGCGTGTGTGGATTTAAGGGGGAGGGACTGCTGTGGCGCATGTTTGTAAATGATAGAGAGGATTAGGGGCGAATCGTGCAACTAAAGTGCAGCACACAGCTGACATTGTATAGGGAAACCTTGAATATAGGGCTGACCCCAAATAGTTGATGATTCGACAATTCGATTCAGAGGACTGTGATTCAACCTCCGACTCAACCTCAGTCACAAAAGGAGGTTACGAAACAAGGATCATAACATTCTGGCAAGGGGGGTGTTGAGCATCTTATTTTACAGAGTTGTTATTTGGTCTTAAATTGTGGTATAACTTCTTAGCAGCCTATAATTCATTCTGTAAATATTGAAAATGATATGTGCACATAATCAGTATCCTTATTACCCATGAATAAATCACCTAGGCCTACTACAGTAGCAGGATTCAATTAAGAGGTGAGCGTGCTACATGACCTCCAGAACAGCATTTTGGCAATGATTTCAACTTTACAGCAACTTATTTGCTCATAATGTCAACTAAAGAAATGTCAAAAGTGTAGGAGCACTTTGAAAAGGTAAAGGATGGCCCGGGCTGCAAATAGAATACTTAGCATCCCCTCCGCCATCCGAGAGGACACTTTCCATGGCTGACTCTATTGTAAACAAAGCGAGGAGCTCACTTCTCCCATCCAACGACAACAATATGGTTTTACTGGATCACAACTTCAAACGAGTTAAACGGCACCAGGTGCAGTAAAACACGGCCCTTTCTATATGGCAGAAGTTTTATTTGGCCAGATTTAATTTTATTTTGGGACATTATAAACTTTACTTGGAGACTGCCCATTGTGTCTCTCTCTCTGCGACGCAGGGTTCCCTTCTACTTGGATATTACTTTCATTTTGTTATTGTAGCTTATTATTTTTATTATTGTCTAATTACTTTATTTAGTCAGGCAAGCTTATTCTATTGGAATTCTACTTTATATTTTTGACATGTGCTCGGGATGGGCACAGGTTGTTACGCCCTTTTAATTTTCGTTCCTGAAAAAAAAATAGGTTTAAGCCTATTTTTATTTCTTTTTTACAATAAGATGTAGACTTTCAACATTTCAAACCAGCATATATCGTGACAGGGTCAGTCACAGGGTAGCAGACTTTTCAAACAGTTTAATGAGTGGGATAAGTAAAACAGATTAATGGAGACTGTCCTGTTATCTTATGCGAAGTGAAGAATGAAATTTGTTTAATGCTGTGTTTTTAGCTCTTTTCACTGGAGCGAAAAAAGACGTGGATAACATTATAATAAGAGGAAAACAACATGATTTGATGATTTGTTGACAAAAGGTAAGATCTGACGGATCAGATCTGACTATGAAAATTCTTAATCCAGGACACCTCTACCTGAATATATCCATAATGAAAGAGCAGGAGTAGGTAAATTTGGTCCTCGAGAGCCGCAGTTCTGCAAATTTTATATGTTTCACTGTTTCAACACACCTGATTCAAATGAATGAGTAACTGAGCATAACTAAATAAGTTGTTGGATCCATTTAATTTGAATTGGGTGAGCCAGAGCAGGGAAAACTACCAAACTTGCTTACCCCTCCAATAGAGCAGAAAATATTTGACTATTTGCTATTAACAGCGACTACTGGTTGAAAAATGTCTTTTTTCAGGGCGATAAAAGTGGGTGACAAAGCATAGTAAACTGGTTGACGTAGGCCTACGTAGTGTTTTCTTTCATGGCTGTGCCTTAACGGCATGCTCCCCATCGCCGCTCTGGACTCCATAAAATAATCGATGTAACTTAAAACATTGTTTCGGTATGATATGTAGCACGCAAAGGCGAGTATCATGGACAAATTGAGCATCTGATCAAGCATATCTACACTGTGTGTCATTGTTCATGTCTTGCCATCTGTTTACCTGCTTGAGTCAGGTGACTTCCTGCCAGTGAATATTGACCAATCAATGACTGCCCACAGTATCACGTGGTGACAACCAGTGGACCAATGGTTGATGAAAGCGTTCCCACATAAATTGTGTAAATTGTGTCACCATCTGACTGACTGGTGTGAATGCAACTCAAGACATTATGTGGACACTGACTAAATGCTAATTAGTTTTTCTCTGGCAGATAGAAATTCGCATTTAGTGCACATTTAATGCGAATCAGTGTGTGTGAACATGTCCTTAATGACATTCATTGAAAGGGTGCAGCCCTCAATTCTCTCTGAATGACAAACAATCTAGACTGAGTATAACTAAAGTCTTAAAGATATCTTGAACTCAGAGAGTGTTATATAAACTGTATATCTCCCACAAAAGGTTTCTAATCTCATTATACAATTCTTGGGTTGCTGGTGTTGAAATTTATGAGCCACCTCGAAGGTGTGTTTATAGGACTGAAGTGTAGACTAGACTAACCAGACAAATTCTCGGCACACGGAGCAGAAAGTGGGCTGCCTGAAGAATGTGGCAATGAACTCATGGTTCTTTATGAAGTGGATCTTAGCCTGCTTGATGGCTCCTCGTCTACGATTCAGGGTAGGAGCCTCTTCCTCCTTCACAGAGTGCTTGCTCTCTTCAAGATACAGAGAAAAGGAGATCTGTCATTGTGCAATATTGGAAAGGAATCAAAGGTCAGTACATAGTTAAAAATTGATAGTTCTAATGACTATTGATGGGTTCTATGACAAATGTTCTTGCCAGTGTTTGTGAAGAATCAGAAAAATTTGCAAGGGGTAATCAAGGGTAAGTGGCTGGCCAGTCTGACTGTATATGTAAATAATAAGGGTGCTTTTCTGGTCTGGTTTGAAGGGAGAATATAAGTTATTAAAGCTAAGAAACCAAAAGACTTAACAGCAAAAAGGGGAAGAAAAGGAAGAAAATGTTTTGTATTTTATTCAATTTCACCTGTATCCACACCTTCCAGAAAATATTGCACTGCCATCATCACTTTCCCAGAAGGATGGAGATCCACCTGAACACAGAATGCACACAGATCAACAAAACGTATAGACTTTATTCTAAGGCAGAGAAGAAATTATTTCATAGCCTACCCAGAATTCAGCACGTCCATTGGCTTTCTTGCAGCGCTCAGCAAGGACAGACACTCCAACGGAGACCTCAGCCAGCGGCTCCTCTGCTGTTTTCATCAGCAGTACCTCAAGTACTCGACCCTCATAGATATGCGCATCAAAGGTGGCTTTCCAGGCTGGGTACATAGTGGGCTTCCTCTGAACCAGTGTTTTACCTCGCTCTAAGAGGAAGGTGGCAACAAAGAGGAAGAACAAAAATACATTTTGGTGTTTTTCGGCACAGGAAATGAGAAGATACAACTTTGTTTAAAAAAGTGTCAACTTCTTCAAATGGCAGAGCGACCTACGCTACCAAAGATTCTCTCACCAGTTGTCAAAGCTTCTTTCATCTTAATTGCACAGAAGGGGGGGTCAGCCGGAGGAGGCAGGATACCCAGGTCAAACGAGTTAAAAGCGATCCTCAAGAAAGGTGCCATGGTGACCAGTATCAGGATCACCTGTTCTCAAAAAATGGAGAAACAAAGAGTTATTTCGATGGTGTTAATATATTACAACATGCTAGTCAGACAGTTACATTAATTTTAATATCAAATGTCATACAGTTTATGTTGCAATATCTCATGCAGCTAAACTGTCAGGTCTAATCTAACCACAAGTCCATTGCAAGACCAAACCATGTTACAGAGAGAAGATAGTAAACATTTATATGGTGTCTGAGCAACATATTCAAAGCACATTCCCATCCTTGTCCCCCTGTGGGAAACCTGCACCCCTACTCAATATGCAGTATATGCTGTGTCAGAAAGGACAGAGCCATTTTTGTTGAACTTGTTGTGAAGCTCAAAGAAAAAATTGACTTTGAGACACTTAACCTCAGTTGCACTCACATGGAGCATAGATGCAAAATAATTTAACTATTTCATTAGCGATACAGTTTTTTGTGCTAAGGACTGGATGGCTGTTGCAGACTTTCTTCATCCAACTTCAAAACTGGGTGTTGGACACACAAATAAGCAAAAAGGGTAATGACTTTACAATGTGTATTTTGTATTAAGCATTTATCTTCCAGTTTGACAAATTGATAAATGTGATACATTGAAAAATAACTGGTGCTTCAAAAGTGAAATTTATGCTGACATTAAAACAATGATGAACAATCAATATCACCCTCTGTGTAAGGCACGAGTTACTACATGCATCATTTGCTGCTTGCATAAGCTTACATGTGCTCTAGACAGCCACAACATTTCTGGACCCCCATTAACCATAGATGCTTGCCAAGTACGCTCAGGATGTTTGACATTACTGCTAATTTCACACCTCGAACTACAAACGTACAATGTCTGATAGGCCAGTATCACTATTTTACCTCTTAACCTGTTCATTTCCCTGTTGCAGTGCATTTTTCCTGTGTAGACTACGAAAATTCCCAGCTGCCAAAGTGGAGGTGTTTGCCTGTACTTCAAAGGCAGAACGAGCCACAACATGTCGCTAATCCAAATACAATCATGCTGTGCTCCACAGTCGGCCTAGATGGTATTCAGATCCCTAAAACTGTAACCGCCCACAAAGAGATGGGAAAAACTGAATTTAGAAAGAAAAATAAATATCTGTCAAGGAAAAAGTATGAGGGAAGGGTGATGAATGACTATGTTCACCCACTCATTGCTGCTGTTAGTTGTGATGTCATGGTCTTTTAGAGTTAATCAATTTTAAGCATACTGTGTGATTGAGGGCAACTGTGATTGATTGCCTCTCAAACTATCTGTGTGCAGTTTCACTTTGTCCCATCTATCAAATTCACTTATCACGCACATTGCTCTGGGAAACTGAGAACTTTCAAGACGGCTACATACAATCTACATCCTTGTGTTTGAATTAATAAAACAATTTAGAAAATATTTTGTTAACGTATTGCTACGATGACAATACTAAACATTATCACATCCAAAATCGAAGTTGAAAGGTTATTTAACTCCAACTAAAAACTGCATTTATAGATGCATGCTTGTATTTGAACGATGGTTTATTTCATTAGAAGAAAATCAAACATAATACTGAGCAAATGTATAATGCAGTTACAATGGTGGAAGCAGTTATCTCGACTATGTACTAACAACATTACCATAGAGATGTTTAAAATAAAACGTAATAAATTAAGGTGGAATTAAGACTGGAATGGAATTTAAAAAATAGAGCCTGCACAGTAATCCACTATTTAGATGTAATTATGAGAAATCCCTGGAGTTGACAGTCTTTCTTCATTTAATTATATTTTTAATACTAATGGCAATAGTAGCAGATTAACACAGGTTCCTCTTATACAAGTGGGCTACTTTGAGTCCAAAAGTGACAGATTCCAACTTGAGTCTCTTGATTTTCAGTGTGGACAACTAATAACTTTAGTACCTAAATCTGATTTACTTTAGATAACAACGGATGTGGCAGATTTTCAGTTGCTTGAGCGCAGATGTCACCTTGCGTCTGACTCACACAGCAGCTTGCAGCCAGATTTTCTTTATGACAAATGGTAGTTTTTTTGGTGTTTTTTTTAACACCCCCATCCATGCTTTTCACGTCCCTCTCTGCGCCCAAACTATAGCTTCATAATCTGTAACGAAACTGGAATCCCACGTTACCATCATAGCTACAGTAGGCTAGATAGTCCACCGATTTGTTACCCGCAATTAGTTGGCCAGCAGCAGATTCTGACAGAAGTAACGCGGCTGCCAACGAGTCAATATGTGGTCTTTCTTTTTCAGCCTACTTTGACCCCGTAGTGCCATAAGTTTGGCAGGTTGCAGAATCCGTCGTTACAATTCCGTGATTAAAAATAAATAAATAAATAAGGAGGCGACCAGAATTACTCGAAAAAGTAGTTCATGACAAATAGCTTTCTTGCATTAAGAACAATTTCTTGACACATTGTTACTGCAATTCAGCAACGTCTGCTTTCACTTATATTCACACGACATTTACATAGATAAAGAAATGGCTAACTTTAGCGCCAAAGGTTATGAGCAAACACGTTAACGTTACAGTCTGTTCCTCCACAGATAAAAGACGAAGAAGTAGAAGAAAGATGTGTGAATTTGGGCGGTGGGGGCATGGGAATAGCCTTCTGTAAAGTTCTAACATCAAAGACTGAAACTCTTTAGACAGTAGCTACAACTGAAAAGGATTAAAAAAAATGGCAGTCTCACCTCGTCTTGCAAAGTCAGCGCTGACTCTTTGTGACTACAAACCCACGAAAGTTACTGTTTTTCTTCCTCTCCTTTTTTTCGCTCTGTGATTCCGTCGATTGAGGAAGTGTGGCGCGCGCCCGTAGAGGCTTTCTCTGCAAGCTGTGACGTTTACCTGGTATGCACACACGTACAGGGAGACAGGCAGGGCGTTTCTGTGCCCCAGTGCTGGCAGCGCAGTCCGCCCAGTTGCCCTGATTGAGGTAAATGTTGTTTCTGTTAACACGTTTTTACTCATGGGCTGCACTGTTCAGCAGCTCTAAACACACATGGTTGTTACAGTAATACATGTCATTTTGCATTTTACCCCCTGGGTGGTGGTGTAGGCTCATCCCTGCAAACCTGTTGATCACCTGAGTTGGGAAAAAAAGAAAGAAAGAGATAACCGGCCCAGACGACTATAACCTTGCCTAAACATCTGCATTGCTGGTGAGTATGCCCTAGAATACGCCCTGGTATGTAGAGAAGAGGGGGATTTTTTTCCACTTGAAGCCACTTGTGTGGTGGGGGTGTCACGTGGCTGAGACTGTAAAACTGCAGGGTTAGCCTAGTTCTTCTGAGGTTTAGCAGCAAGGGTTTTGACCATAGACTGTATATATTTGACCATGAGGAGGTGGCAGATTTTGCTCCTGCAGCCAGAGTATATTGTTTTCTCTAAACTATATCATGCTCTCCAAATTATACATATTCTTTATTTGTTTCCCGCCTGTATCCACCCCCTCACTCGCACACACACAACCAAATATGTGCTCACACGTTCAAATGAGCAAGAGAGAAAGCTGATCTCTGCCAAGTGAGCTATTCTGATCTGATTGTACTGAAGAAATATTGGATTAAATTAAAAGGGACCAAAATAAGGAATGGCAAATTCCATCAGAGTGATTCACAATTAGACACATTTTGCATTGAGCTGCATTTAAGTAAATACAATAGGCCTATATGATGGAGCCTGGTAGGTAAAGGCTAGCAGGGCACATGTGTGCTAGTGTTCCCCTCTCTTAGAACTTGCATAACAGGCAGATTCTGACTCAGGGCAGACACAGGAAGTCTGCAGTGGATACTAGGTGTGTGTGCACTAAAAACTTTTCTGACTAACTGACACGCCTTCATAGCTCAAGAAACCTGGTTATTTTCTTTCTTCCTCTCTAGCACACACCCACACATTCATCCACACATAACCGCTGTCATGATCCACCGTGGGATGCACAGGCTGAAGAACAGGCGGATGTTAAATCTAGCATGCAGAGATTGGAGAGAGCTTCATGAGCTACATAGAAACTCCCTGTGCAGTGAGATAATGCATTTGTCTCTGTGGGATGTGGAGGAAGTAACATGGTTTAAGATGGGCCTGCTTTCACATAGTTTTACAGTATGAATAAGTAATAATGTTTTTATTTAGGATTTAAAAGCATCAGACATCCAAACAAAGAAATGTTTGCTGTGGGTTTCTTGTGTTACATTTAAGCTTCTTATCTGATCTAAGATTCAGGGTTGCACTATATTATAGATTTCACAATTTAAAAGAACCAGTGATGTTTTGTTCAAAGAGCAAGTGGTGCCTACAAGTGTGTATGGTTTTTTTTATATATATTTCTACAGAAGTAATTCACAGATGTTATACAAGTCATAGAAATAAAAGGGATTCCTCTTACTGAATGGGTAGAATGGTCATTCTGCAACCCAAACATCATCAGTCTGATCCCCTGCTCCTTCATCTGCTACTGTCCTCGGTTAAGACACTGATCAACACTGATAAGCTCATTAAAATTGATCCAACAGAACTGACTGGGAAAAGTACGTTGAACCTCTTGGATAAGCAGCCAATTTGGAGGTGAAATTAGAAATTTTTTGTCAATTTGATGGCAATCAGATGTGAGTGGGCGCCCTGTTTTATTTTAAGAACGGATTCACTGAGCTCCACAGTGCTTGTCTCTGAAAGTGTATTATGGCTGGAACAAAGGAGGATTTTTTTTTCTAGAGGGTCTCAGAAAGGAACAGTTGATTCTTCATTATGCTACAAAACATGTTTTGGGTTTTCTTTTTTTTTTTAAATCTCCTAAGAGTTTCAGACAGACCATTTTTCAAAACCATCGGTTGTTTCACCATGTAGTCGATCAACAGCGATCACTCCTAGGGGAAGGTGTGTTCCTGTCTGCTTGGGGCTCTTTTTGTCTGATGTTAATATTCACAAATCAACCATCAAAAACAATACTAAACAATGATGAACATGGCAGGGCTGCAAGGAGAAAACCACTACTCAAGAAAATATGTTTCAGATTTTTTTTACTTATTAGTTACAAGTTCTCTGGAAAAAAAATGAACATACTGTAAACCTACTGTTTCCCAAATTTAGGGTTACATAGGACACTTGTTTGATGTGTGTGTTTTTAGAAATTGTCAACAAATTTTGGGTGCTTCTGAGGATTGTCAGCTCTGTCTTCCGGCGGAAACCAGGGGATATTCTTTGTTATGTTGCTGGACGGGCGTAGCAGCTGACTGCTTAGTGTGTCTCTTTCTTTTCTTTCTGCTGTCCTTCTCACTTTATTTCCTTTTCTTTATTCTTGCTTTTCTCTTTTTCTTGTCTTCATTCTTTATCTTTCTTTGTTTTCCTCTGTCAGGCCCGGCAATATTATGTAAGGACCATTTGTAAACAAGGCAAGCATTAAGAATAGAATAAAATATCACTTATTATTATCAAGAGGAGCCTTATGTTCATTAAGCTCCCCTTGGCAAAGCAAATCTGCTCAGCACAACATCGCAAACAGACCACCATTCTGCTTGCTATGATGCTGGACAGGACAAGAGGGTGAAAAAACGACAACAAAAAAAACATCGTCAACAAATGCCTAATGTCTGTAATAACATTGTATCATTGCCAAATCAGCACAAAAATGTACTGTAAAAAACAAAAGTTTGTGATTTTAGTGAAGGTTATGTGCTTGAGTGTTTCTTTAACTGGAGCAGTGACTTGTGACTTGAGCAGTCTCTGGTGGTTGCCTGGCAACTGCTCCCAGCCAAGAAACAAACTTTTACATAATCTCAAAATAGTAATTGTGGGTCTATAGAGGTGTTTGAGCATATTCTTTATCAGTTATGAGTAAAGCTAGGCTGGTGGTTTCCCACTGCTTTTGCATTTTATGCTAAGCCAAGATAACAAGCAGATGGGTCAGGTTTAAAGGAAATTGAGATATAGAAAAGCGGTATAAGTTTTCTCATTGAATTATTTAAAAAAAAACATCTATAAAAGGCATTCATCTTAAATATTTAACTTACTCTAATGTTTTCAAATAAGAAGAGATGACTTGGCTTCAGAAAGATTTGCAGTACCCAGTGATGGCAACTGACCCCGCTGAGAAGTGTTTACACCATCCTTTCTGCAGATAGTTGCTGGTGACAGAACAGGCTCAAGAGGATGAGTGGAAAACACAATGCAGACGCCATGTTTAGGGAACAGGGATAATAAATGTCTGCGGCGCAGAGTGTGCTGAATGCTGTGTGTTCTTCCCTGTTTGTCCTGCTAAGGGAGAGTGGGCTATTTAAAGCTTTTGGGGAGGTGGAATAGGTGTAACATTGACTTGGCAGTGTGGGCCGCAAAGAGTTTGCAAAGTGGGACAGAAGAGTGTGTCCCTCAATACTTCCAGCTTCACTGCTTCTTTTTACCCTCTCTCTCTCTCTCTATGCAGATCTCAAGGATATAGAGAAACAATGCAAAGTGACAACCCAGAAATCTCAAGCCCGGGTCTAGCGGACTGAGCTGTTTTTTTTTATTATTGTTTTAGTCTTTTTGTTGAATATAATAAGTATTGCATTATGAACTGAACATTTTCCCCTGAGGATATGCTGCCCACATAGAAGTATGAAAGATGAAAAAATCCATGTTGTGGTGCATTTAAACACTGCATTCTCCTCTCACACTAACAGTGATGTGAAGAGTGTGTCAGTTTGAGTTTGTCTCTAAATAAAACTCACACAACTCTGCTGCCATGCTATGATGTGTAAAAAAAAACACAAAGGAGGAAGTCAAACTCAGAGCATATTTCTACCTTTTTAGCAAAAGCTGTTAATGATTCCTGAGGCCTTGCACATATAACAACGCTGAGTGCATATGACCTTATTGAGTAGGCTGTGTGAACGATTGATTATTTGTTACTCTCTGCATTGCGCCTGCCTGCAGCCATGTAAAAGAAAGACTGGATTATGACACTGCTTCTGATTCACTGTAAAATAAATCCTATCACTTCAAGCACACAAAAAGCTCTCATCATATGTTTTGATAGTTAATTACAATGTCAAAATTCATTAAATGAATAAACTGAGTAAACAGTTTCGTGTAGCAAAAAATGTAAGCAGAAATCAAAATGCATGCATGAGACTTGTTTTGCATATGTAAGCTGCCAGGTAATATTAAATTGGATCTGTAGCTTGCTTTGCTTTATATGGTTGGCATCTCAGTTGTTCCATTTGCAAAAGTGCACTCAACCACTGGCAATTAAGAGACACATTAAATGATCCACTGAGAAAGGATGCAGGTGCATGAAGTGGGAGAGAATTAAATTGATAAATTGTCATTTGGAAGGAATTTGTGTCTTGTGTCACAACAATTAGTGACACAGGCTAAGAAGACACAATGGATGAAAGCAACAACAGAGGAAGAAAACCAGAACTGGGGTTGGAAAAGGAAAGCAGAGTGATGAATCGTCTGTCCTCTATATAGGACGAGGTGTCTACAACTTTTCCACAGGCCTAGAAAGCAAACTTTGAGCCTTATATTATTCTGGGTCAGGCAGCCTCGGGGGGGCGAGAAGCAGAGCAGGCCTGGCCTTTCATTGGCCAAACAGCACACCAGTCTGCTTATCACACAGCCCCCCAGTGTCTTCACCAACAGCTCATAAGGTGATCTGAAACATTTACCAGCTTGAAAATGTTTCAACAGAGCAAGGCATATATTGAGTATGTGTTAACACAGATACAAAATATGGGGGGGGGGGCACAAGTGGAGCACAAAGAGGTTTTTTGTATGTGCAGCAATCCATCAACAAGGACACACAGACAGGAAGTGTCTGAAAGCCTGTCGTACTTGAATGTCCACCTGCCATCTAGAGGACATGAGGGGAATAAAAACACTGACACGGAATATTTCCATCATTGTAGCCTCTTTTACTTTCTTTTAAAATTGTAGATAAACTTCAGAAATCATTAAATACAGGGCAAAGTCTAAGACACTGTTAGCTGTGCATTATGTACAATCAGTGATGTTTCGATTTCACATATTTGAATCCAACTCAATCCTTCTGAGCACAGATGGATTAATCTTGACACAAATATGAATTTACATTGCACTTAGGTAAGGATTTAAAATAGTAATGTCCACATTTCCCAGGAGCAAGTAAACCAAGTGCAGTAGCCGAAGCTTTTGGCCTCTCTGATAAAGTACACTCATTCCTTTTTCTGTTCATGCTTCTTTTTTATATCGGTGCAAAAAGCATAGAAACCACTCAAACGCTGGCCGAAGCATCTCCAGCAATTTTTACACAGCACAGACTCTCTTATACATTTTATCATTATTCCTTGTTAGAGTCTGTGATTTTAAGTGTCAGCCATGGAGATGCTGTTATTCAGGCAAAGAGCACATGTTAAAATTAAGGCAAGACTAAATCAAAGAAAAGATGAGGCCATTTCAGATATGGGGATTTATAAGTGAGGCATTAGTTCATAGCTGCTTTTTTTACAGCCTCAGTGTCAACAATAGCTAAATGAGTGTGAGAGAAAATGTATTTTTGTTCAGTTTAAAAANGGTTTATGTATTTAACACAACCAAAATATATTAAATTCGTATAACAAATTTAATTTTCAAAATGTGATGATGATCCACAATCTTTCAACTGAATGGGAGGAATATCACTGATCAGTCATTGAGGAAATTACAGGTCATGTTCACGTAATGTTCCACCCTAGCAGGTATCTGGG
>JAPMNP010712106.1:0-12684 GCA_029874935.1 Atherina boyeri
CATCAGTCCTCCCACCTGATGGCTCACAAGTTTATCCACAGCGGAGACAGGCCATTTAAGTGTCCTGAGTGTGGGAAGACCTTCGGCCGTGCCTCACATCTGAAGACCCACCGTCGGCTCCACACTGGTGAAAAGCCTTTCAAGTGCACCTATTGTGATAAATCTTTCACCCAGAAGGCTGGGCTCCTGGCACATTTCCGTCTACACACCGGGGAGAGGCCACATAAGTGTGAGAACTGTGGTGCAGGATTCCGTTCTTTGTCACTCCTGCTATCTCACAAGGCTCAGGAGGCGTCCAATAAGGTAAAACCAGAGCCTGCACCCGTGCCCCAGCCCGAACCGCCACGCGAGCAGCCTCAAGGGACACAAAACAGCATGGAGGATCTGAAGTGTGGTGTCTGCTGCCGCACTTTTGTGCGCTCATCATACATCAGGTTGCACATACGCCTGAAGAAAGGACAGCGACCTTATCACTGCAAAGTCTGCAACAAGACCTTTGTCAAGCTGGACACATTTGTGAACCACTGTGACAAACACTTGAGGCAGAAAAGGGAGAAAAACAAGGTTAGAGCCAAAGTTGTTAAACCTCCTTTGTTTGTTCCTCTCTCCAAGTCTCCTTCTCCTGAGTCAACTCAGCCTCTATCCTCCGAGGTCAACACACGCTCCAGAGCAAAAGCAAAGATTAAGACTGAGCCATAACCAAGAGGATGGAAGATGGCAAAGTGTGTGATAGCACAGTCGTGTTATTTAACTTTTAAAGTAGAAAGGTAAATGTTTACAAATGGGAGTAATTTAGAAAAAGTGACAAAGGGTAAGTGAATAGTTGAACAACTCCTAACTTATTTTTATTTAATACAACATGGGTATACTAATTACACAATCATGTTATTTGAATGTCATTAACACTTTTCTTTGTAAGCACAACAGTGATTTCGTTCTGATGCATATCTTTAAAGGACAGAAACTTTAAGAATTAAAGTAAAAGGAGTATGGAACTAGAGTGTCCAACACTTTCATCTTATTACCCAGCCTGTTTCCACATCTCACTTCAGCCCCTGGTATGTGCTACTTAGCTAATTTGTTAATAATATTTTAGCACAAAAAGACAGTTTACATTTCATTTGTCTATGTCGTTTAATCTTTCAGTCTAAAAAAGTGTACAATCTCAAATCCTTGGAAATCATGATAAAATATTTCCTAGAATCCATAAAAGCCCACTGACATGAGCTGTAAGGACAAATGATAATGACAATTAAATGCTTTTTGTACAATAGTGGTGAAATAAAGATTGGTGAGTAAAAGAAATACAAAAATGGTGTATTGGCCTGAATCTTTTCTTTTTGTTGTGCCTCAAAACTTTAAATATGTTACCATCTTTAACACAACATGGCCTCCTCATACAAACCCTGTTTACCTGCTGATCCCTGTCAGTGTGCATCCAGTTTATTCTGAGCATGTGTGATCACCTGGACCTGTAGCTATCAGGCTACCTAGAGACCCAAATGTCCCAACAGAGGATCCTTACAAAATCACATTCATTGCCACGGCTGAATACAGGTCAGCAGAAGCTCAGCTGAAGAGTAGAGGTATTAGACCAGTTCTCCGTCGATCATACATATTGATGGGTGAGAGTCTGTCACCTCCACATGGGGAAACTTTTTCTCCCAACCTAAAGAAAGACAAAGAGCAAGTGAAAACTCTATCAAACAAGCTATTGTAGTTTTATTGGTGAGGGTAAACAGTGATGTGTTTGCCTGGCAGTTATCTGTATCCTCTGAGCCGCTGCTGATGGTCCAATGCAGTGTAACGGTCATGTGGCGTCTCCAGACGGGGTTTCGGCGCAGGACAATAGATCCACTAATTGAGTCTCCGGTACATACACTGATTGGTCGGTCCAACATGAACAGAGTCTGCTTCCAGTGTGTTGACCTGAGAAAAAATAGTTGATGGATAGATAAACTTTATTCTGGTGTCACTTCACAACACGCATTAAAAATAGTACAAAGAGCATACATTCATAATAAAAGATACAATATTCAATACAAAGTATGCCTCTCCCCATTAAGAAAGTTAAAATATGTAACTTTTGATACAAAAGAGTTATTTCCTAATTCATGTTCATTTAGTGTTGAGGACATTTTTTTATTTATTTATTTTTTATTACTCTGAGTTTGGTCCAGTGTTCAGCTCCACTGTTGCACCTTCTGCCTCCAGGCTCTCGAAATGGACAGTGAACCAGGCAGTGAATCCATGGAAGACTCCAGACCTTTCCACACAAAACTGAAACTCACCCTTCATTTCCTGAGAAATGAAACAGTCCTATAAGTATCAAAATCCAACTTGGTGGAATTGTACCAGTGTGCAATGATTAAACCCACTTGTCACCTCAAGGTGTGTAACTTGTAAAGTGTACATGTCCAAGCAGATGACGTCACAGGGAGCAGAGAGGCAGTCATTGGACTCAATGACATGGCTGAACTTGGGCTTGGTGAAAAACTCCTGCTGTGCCAAAGTCCTGCAGAAATTAGACATTATTCAGAGCCAATGGAGAAATCAGCTACCTGAATATGGTTATCAAAGCAATGTGTTAGCTTCAAAAAGCTTCTGCAGCCACATCTAGTTTCTAATGAATATTCCCACGATAATATCCATTAGTCCCACTGTTACTTCACATGACTCAAGTGTTCTTTTGTTGGGAAAGAATATGTGATCAAAGTTTTTAAGCAACTCTTAATCCCAGTTTGTGCCTATTTAATCAAAGATGAATGCTAAAACATGCATGCATAAAGCAGGTTAGACTCATCTCAGTTTCATATGTTGAGCAAAGTTACAAACATCAGTGCCAGAAAATTCAGCGAGGGGGTGAGAAAGCAGGCTGTTGTTCAGTCCATGTAAACAAGGAATGAGTTTCTGGTGTTCCATGCACATTTTAAATCACAAATGCGATCATAACCGGGATGAGAGCTGGGATAGTAATATATAAGTGGCTGTAACTACATCTCCACTTACACAGTTAAATGTCACAGTAGATTGAATTAAATCTAAAAAAAATAATATAAAAAATCAAGTATTTTGTGAATGCTGTGAACATAAACACAGGGCCAACCTGAGTCATAACAGCAAATGAAAAGTATCACAGAAATATCAAAGCCTGGCAATGACCTGCAGCACATTTCAAAACACCAAATGTTTGTAAATCTGGAATCACGTTAATCAGGATCGGGAAAAATTAAATCAGACATAGGATTGTTCTGTATCAACAGCTTAATAATGGTTCTTACTGAAGAGGTGTGAAGTCCAGGCCGTAGGGCCTCTCCCAGAATGCCATTTTCTCTGCGTAGTAGCTGTCGGCCTGACAGGGAACCACAGTGAAGGTTGCAGAGGAGGGCCACATTACACCTCCATCTTTGAGCCAGCGGTCCCTAGCCACCAGAACCGACTCCACCATGAACTCAAACTAGACCAACATAAAAGGAAAAAAAAAAACACAATGCTTGTTTTAAAAGAACGAAAAGAGTTAAAAGTGGAAGAGTATGACAGCATCCAATAAGGAAGGCTCTAGAGAAGAAAAATACCTTGAGACAGTTATCTAAATTTCTAAAATAATCTAAACAGCAGTGGAAGTGTCACTTTTATTACCAGTAAGCAGTTTCCCATCCACTCAGACACCAGGATGTCTACCCGCTCTGGCAGCTCGAGCTCCTCTGCTCGTCCCTGGAGCACTGTAACCACCTCCTCACAGCCGTTCTGCTTCACCAGCTGTCTCGTGTACTCCGCCATGGAGCTTGCCTCCACAGCATACACCTACAGTACCACACATCAACTTAAAACACCATACCTAACCGCTTACACCATGTAGTAACAACCCTTGTTCAGCAGATGGCAGTATAAGTATTCTGATTATCATGAAGTACACAGTGATTCAGTATCTCTGAATAAACCTATTTCTCCAGATTAAACAAAGTTCATTTCAACATTTTGTTTTTCTGATTCAAATTTCTATCCCAAACATCCTAAATGGAGTGAGTCTTTCATCATCTAGCAGCCAGCCTAACCAAGAAACTGTCAGCATTACCTTTGAAGGTTGTGCGAGCTGAGCGCAGAATAGGCTGATGATGCCGGTCCCGCAGCCGAGATCCATCACCACCTTGTTCCTCAGAGAAGAACTATTGCTGAGAATAACCTGCCGATACGTCTCTGTCCGGCTCCTGTCTGACAACATCTCCAGGTGGAGCCTCTGTATCATAAAACAGGATCAAATATAATAGAAGTTTATAAAAAAGTTACTCAGAAGCGTTAATAAATGTCATATTAAAATATTTCATTACCTTTGTCATTAGGTGGTTTTACAACCTAGGTTTTATCACAGATAAATACAGACAATGACAGGTGATACAACTGAATCTTTATTCTTCCACCTTCTAATTACTAAATGTTTTTTATATCTAAAAACAATATTTTATTTCATATCAGCTGAGGAACATAGTTCATACTTCCTTAAAAGATAAACCAAGGAGTTGGCAATGGTTTACCAGAAATATTTCCCTCACGTCTCCCTTCTGCAGAAAAACGTAATTGTTACTTCCTTGTTTATCTGTACTTGGTAAAAGGAAATCTGATGTATTTCATAATCATACCAATTCTAAATACATTTGTTTGGTTGGTCCTTTTTTTTCCCCAGCATATTATATACAGTTGCATAATAAATTAACTGAAGTAACTCCATAGATTAAAGAACATAATTTTTAACATTGAAGTTTATTAAATTAACACACATGGAAATACATTTAAATCCTGCTTAGGATGTAAATCAGTTTTTGCTTTACTTCATATTTCTTCTGTCCCTTCAATTTGTGGTAGAATGTCTCCTCGTTGAAGCCAAAGCACAAAGCAATGACATCACCGTGCTCGATTTGACTGATCGTTAACTGATGGAAAGTGGCATCAAGACACAACCTGGTAATTGTGAAAATAACAATGTTAAATCAAAAGAGACATAATTAAAGGCACCATAATAAAAAAAGTGCAGAATTCTTCATCTACTGAAATAAAACTTTTGGCAGAAAGTGAATTGTGGTGATTTTTGTGGATGTTTCCCCCCTGTGAACCTGCCATCAGCAATTAGCAGCTAGAGAGTAATGGGGCAGTGGGGCTGTTCAATTGAATATGCAAATGTTCTCTCCTGGGCGCATTGATCCTTTATTTCACTGTGGTTTGTGCAAGTTAGATCTATGGCCCTGAGCAAAGCTCTGAAGTATCAGCAGGCGAACTGTGCTTTGTATTGATAAATCCATGACACCGTCTGCGGTTCTGATGTTGCGGAAAGACTTGTAATGGCGTCTTTTTCTTTCAACTGTGTCCTTTCCTGTTTTGTTTTGTAACTACAAATACTTAATCCTATACTAGGATGTCTTTGTTGTTTACATGGTGAAGCCAATTCCAGTGCTTTACTGTATATTCACAGACTAATAGATTCAGGGGGCTGATACAGACTTTTTCACAGCATTATGCTCTGTCAGACCTACATATTTGCATATAATCCTGGAAATATTTGCCAAAAGTTTTTAACATTGGTGATATAAACCATGGATGTCTTGCCCCTTATAAAATCTAAACAAACTAAAAATCAATGATGAGGGTCAGAAATTAGCTAGTAAGAGGTAGCATTTTGCTAACTGCTGTTAAGGTTTTCTTTTTGCTCCAAATATGCAGAATGGATCATTTCTTAATAGCAGAACTGTTACTCCATTGTTTTCCGTTTCTTAACGGCATCATGTTCTTCTAAAACAGCATGTTGTCAATAAGTTGTGTCCTGTGTCTCCTATTTCTACCATTTAAAGACCTCATAAACACACACATGCACTACAGCAGAATCATCAATTAAGTCTCAGAGAGTATAGTGATTAGGCTTTATGGCAGAGATTGGGTCTTATAATAACATGCAGCTGCCTGTGTAATTCCTACAATATATATTTCTGTGTGGAGTTTACATGTTTTCCCCATGCATGTGTGGGTTCTCCAGGTTCCTCCCACTGTCGAAAAACATGCATGTTAGGTTAATTGGTCACTCTAAATTCCTACTAGGGGTGAGTGTGAGTGGTTGTTTGTCTCTCTGTGTTGGCCCTGCGACAGACTGGCGACCTGTCCAGGGTTTACCCTGCCTCTCGCCTGTTAATAGCTGGGATTGGCTCCAGCCCCCCACGACCCTGAATTGGATAAGAGGTTCAGAAAATGAATGAATAAATCTATTTGAACATTTTGTAGCATCTATGCTGATACATCTCAATCCAAGTTATATATCTGTGACAAAATGACAGATGCGATTAGAGTAACATGGCAGTGGCCTTGAAGGCCTTTTTTTATGTGATGAGGCAGCAGAAGGGGTGCAGTCATAGGATGATTTTCTGATAAATAACAATAAGCCAACTGGTAACTTTGTCCTATATTTTCTGTGAATTCTCTGCTCCAGGATGAGTACAGTAGTTAATGCATAGGTAACAACTTGTTTTTATGTTTTGTCCTGAGTGGTGAATTTAAGAAAATGCTGAGAAAGCTATGTTTAAAGTCAGCAGCTGTAAGGCAGCTTTGATTCAGATTGTGTATTCTGGGCAAAATTGGAAAAAGTTATTGCAATGCTGTATTGCAGCTGTCTGAGTAACTCCATAAAGGACTAGCACACCAGTTAACTGTATTACTAAATGAATATGTTGTATCTTTGACCTGGAGAGGTGTTGTCAGCTTATGAAACTTAAAAATAATTTACATACAATACATAATGGTTATATTTCTAACCAGTTTTCCATAACTGCCGTAGTACTCTTCATCCTGCCATGGATCCTCTAAGGAAATGTCCTCTTCCTCAGCAGCATCCTGGCACATGTAGCTGGCAGGCACATAACCTATGACCCCCTGCAGCTCTGCCCACCACCACTCAGCAGAAGTCTTGGCGTGCACTAACAGTCTGTCCCCTGTGCTGAAACTTAGCTGTGGGACAAAAGTGGTAAAGTCGGTGTTAATATTATGAATTCTGGTCTTCAATGTACAACTGGAAGTCTGCCAGAGATCAGAGTGGCTATCTAACCTGCTCGGAGCCACTTCCAGTGAAGTCAGACAAAGCAACATACTCTTCAGGAGACGCATCATCTTCGTCCTCTTTCTCTGTTTGCATGTTTGTTTCTTCACGTTAAAAAATATTTTTTCCTTTTTAAAAGTTAATACAGGCCATTTTTATTACATAAAGCAGCATCTGCAAGTACGAAAAGACTGTTATTACAGTGATACACACGTTAAAATTCAAAACACCTAGCTGCCCCTCGGCGTTTGAGTAACACTTCCTGGTTTGACGTCAGATTTCGCGCCTTCACGGTTGTCGGGAATTTTTAAACTCAATGAAAAATAGCTGACTGAATAATAAGACTCGGAAATTTGTGTGGGCAGATTAGAAGGCAAAATATTTGTGTTTTTAAAAAACCCCACAAGTCATGACGGTTGTTCATAATAAGTATATTTTAGATTTTCCTGATGTTATAGTAACAAAAGGTTTCTATTGCAGAGACAACATAATTGTACGAACCATTGCTTCGGTCTCCTTTAAATTAGAGCTGCATAATCTGTTCTACATTCAATCTGACTGGGAATTCAAAATAACTGGTTTGTTAACCAGTTACGTGTCTCATTGCTGAGGATCTTTTAAAAGTCTTATTTCTTTTAAATGTATTTTTCTTTTGATTTTTTGCACTCCATGGTTGATTTTTACTGTGAACGGAACAAATGCATACGTAATGACACAATATAAGATTAAAAAATAACATGTTTATTTTTTTTATTGCAAAAACAAACTCAATGAACAAAAGATATTACAGAAATAAAAACACATGAAATGAGCGAGCTGGCCAAAGAGTCTACAAACACCTAATTTAGGGAGAAGCTACATTGTACACAATGCTTTCCTGAATCAAGAATTGGTCAGTTTTATATAATGCTTTCCATGAGCATGCCACACATCCTTGGTGAGGTGTCTCAGCTGTCTTTTGTCTTTGACTTGAGAAAAGGCTTGTGGAGCACGTCATGAAGTCGTCTCGCCTAAGCACACAAAATATCAACATGGTGAGTTGGTAAAAGCTCCAACTATGCCCAGCATGCCAATTTCCTGCACACTCATTCTTCCTCACCTTTTGT
The DNA here is from genome assembly GCA_029874935.1 of Atherina boyeri. Classification (NCBI taxonomy): domain Eukaryota; kingdom Metazoa; phylum Chordata; class Actinopteri; order Atheriniformes; family Atherinidae; genus Atherina; species Atherina boyeri. Next base: position 8,179 of record JAPMNP010712106.1, read on the forward strand.
GGTCCAAGGCCAGGGCATAGTACCAAGTCTTCCTTAGAAGCACTTATAATTCCTTCTACAGACTGTTAAGAAGTAAAAAGAAAAATATTATAAGACAAAAAAATGTGTAGTTTATTGACTGCATCATATGTTCAGGGTGGAAAGACAGTTATACCAGAGTTATACCACAAAGCGAATGTAGTAAGAGATACTTTCAGATTACTTTTGATCAATTTGCACACTTTTTGGAAAAAAAGATTCCCATCATGAATTTTTTGTTTAGTCAATCATTGGGTGTGTTTCAAATCTAGCAAATATCAGGGGAAAAAATGTGTCCACAAGCCAGTGCCCTGTAGTTCAAATATAAATGTGTCCCCAAAAGCAGAATGATAGCTAAGCAACATGTCTAAGATGCTATTTTGAAAATTTAACCTTGCTCTGGAAAAAGAGTTTGAGATTTAAAAAAATGCCCTGTAGCTCTAATATTCAGGGTTTCTCTATCTAACAGAAAAGAAAAATTGAGGTAGTGAACTCCTGGTTCAGTTTACATGGTTAACTTTTCTGTGGTACTCACCGAAAACGTGGATAGCAAAGTAATGGCATCAGTTTTGTTGATAGATTTCACAGTAGTAAGGCAGTCTGTAACCTTTTATCAACCAAAAGAAATACAATCAGGATTGAGAAGCACTGCTGTATGAAGCAATTACTCTGACTGAGATTGGTGTGTTTTTATTGATATATTTTTTGCCTCCATCCCATTCAGTCAGACATATTACTGTATAATGCCCATGTAATTTTAAAAACTGGCAAAATTAAGAAATAAAAAATTAAACAAATATTCAGATATTTAAAACAGCAATAGGCTGAAACTAAACACACCTTTGACAGATAGTTTTTTTCAACTTGTTCCTTTAGGAGATCAGCTGGTTTCTTTTCATATGACTTATACGTTTCCAGGTAACGCCCTGCTTCCTCAGGACTACCAGTTCGACATAAAGATAACACAAAAACAAAAATAAGAAAACAAGGCTAAAGTTACATTTAAAGGCTCATTTGTATCTGATGATGCAAGTTAGAGAAAAAGCTGAATCAAACAACATATCTTGGGGCTATAATGATTAAATGTTTTGAGTCAAAGATATTTATGTAGCCTTTATTTAACCAGGAAATCCACATAGATGCAAGATTTCTTCTTTCACTGAGTCCTGGTATCACTGACATACCACTATGTAACATATTTGACGAACAGAAACTTGTACATTTATTTTCTGCTGATGGACTTTGTAAGTCAGCAGAAGTCTCAGTGCTCCTCCTTGAGAAGACATGATTTAAAACTTCTCTAAACCACTATTCTATTCATATGTTACTGGTCTTACCTCCAAGCTAAAATAAGAGTGCAGTCAGCCAAGATGCAGATGCGAGCCAGCTCCTTCAACGCATGATGAGGATCTTTCTGAAATGAAAAGTAAAAGCAAGAGTAAGAGCACAAATGTTTGTATTGTCTTTTCAAAAGAGGATCTTCGTATAATAGTTTCTTGCATTGGTTAAATCTGTCATCTATTTTTATTTGGGTCCATTTGGTCAGCACACTTCAGTTTCACTAATGTTGGCAAGACTAATTCTATATAAAAAAAAGATTGACTTAAAAAATGAATAGTTCTACAATAACAATTCACTTTGCAGCTGGCGTCGTGTAATGGGTGACTGACTTTGCTCAATATAAGGCAGCCGTCCATCAGAATTCTTTTCGGATCAAACTATGACAGTTAACTTTTGTGGCAGTATACCAAAAACAATTATGAATTTGATGTTTCTTTTTTAGCATCCTTAGAAATGTAAAAAAAATAAAAATAAATAAGAGTAATAAACTGAAATAACAGGTGTAATAGTTGGTGGAGCTGTATCACAGCATTGTTCGATGATTACACTCACTAAACTGTGTCCTTGTTGACCTATATGAATAACTGGGCTAAAACTGTGATTAACTATGGTATCCCTTTGAAGGTATTAAATAAAGAGCCCATTGTTAACGTTACATACATGTTTACTTACCACATCTACTTGGACTAGCAGCACACGCAGAGTGAATGTGTTTCCAAGCTGCTTCAAACGGTCGTGGATATAGTTTGGATTAAGGTTGTGATACCTCAAACTTTAAACCAGACCCAAAATCAACACCAATAGGTCAGAAATATGTGCTCAACAAAATGTATCAATTGTGTATTACAAGAAGTTGGTAGCATATTTTCTGAGTCACAGTCAAACCCACCTGAGGAAGAGTGCACAAGTCAACTGTCCCAAGACATAGTCTGGTACAACATCTCCATACTCCCATGGTACGCTCCTCACAAACTTAAGAACAGGATTTCCCCTCTAAATAGACAATAAAAAAATCGATGTGAGAAGGTAAGCTGAAAACGGTTTATTTCAGTCAGTGTGAGGTAACTGTAATAAGCAAGGATGTGTGCATAGAATACGTCCTTTTCTGCTTCACTCTGATGTAAGAGTTGAAAATGATTCATGTTTTTACCATACCTGTCGAGCGCTGACAATAATGCTGCTCCCAGACCCAACGGGTTTAGGACCCAGACTAAGACTTGTATCTGCCTTGTGACAGCTCCCCTCGTCCAGCAGTTTCTTCTCACTGCTTTTAACATCATCTTCTCTAACCTGAACACTGTCTTGGGCTGTTTCAGTGCTTCCTGTAGTACAGGACACGGAGTCATGCGCCTCTTGCCTCAGACTGGTGACTCCAGCATCTTCAGTCCTGACCTGTTTGGAGGGAACATCCTTCTGTGGAACAGTAGCCACATTGTTTTTACTCTGGACGATATACTCTGCATAGGACAGAGGCTGCTCCACTGATTTGGGAGCAGACTTTGCGGAAGATGCTGCTGATGTAGAGGTGCTTTGCTGTCCTTTGGATGCAGTCTGAAACTGCGGCTTTGGCTGGAACACAACAAAATAAAGTCTAAGAACTAAATCATAAATAGATTCATGCTCAACTAGAAGTCAAAAAATTTGCAAGCAATCCTGATCTGAGCCATGTGTTACTATCTTGGCACGGAACTTTAAAAAAAGTGAGCTTGAAAGTTAACTTTTTCATTTAGCGGAAAAGCAAGTCAATTAGCCACATCGCTAGGTAGCCGCTAGCTTAATTCCAACCCATACAGACCGGTGTTCTTTCTTTGGTGAAAGCAGAATCATCCAAGTTTATGTGAAACCTCTTCTTCATGTCTTTCGATTGATGAAAACTTTTTTCTTAATCACATATTCATGATTACGTGAAACTTAAACTGATATTTAAACAGTCAATGGCTGTTACTCAATGGACAAACAGGAAAGAGTAGTTTTTCCACTTCCGGAAGAACCAAAATTAAAGCACAGCCATGATAAAATGCAAATATAACAGAGGCTTTTATCTTTTTAGCCTACTTTTTCTTTTTTTTCTCTGTCTCTTTATGTCCTCGATATTTTTAACTTTGTCCATTATTGCTACAATTTGTTCTAAATTACATTTAAAATGTTAACAACAGAACAGGCAATGTTAATAGCCTACATCTGAAGGATCATAAGATTGTCTTCCTTCTGCTCCTTTTCATTCATTTGAAATGTTTACTGTAGTATTTGTTTGTGTATGTTTTATTTAAAAAAATAATTAATTAAATAAATACTTAAAATAAAACCAAATAGATAAATAAATAAAGAATAATTTTACTTTGGCTACTCCTATAAGATCTGGATCTGTCCTAATGTTTATCTGATCATCTGTTTTTATCTCTGTCCAGCACTTTGATAAACTTTATTTGTTGTAAAGTGCTTTACAAATAACATTTAATTGGTTGATTGGTTAATTGATTGATCTGATGATTCACATCCACATTGGAAGAATTTTTAAAAGCTCAAATGTAATGGTACAAAGGAATGTAATCATAAATGCACACAAAATATCAACATGGTGAGTTGGTAAAAGCTCCAACTATGCCCAGCACCCCAATTTCCTGTACACTCATTCTTCCTCACCAACCTTACAGGTTGACTTCTATAAGGATTTGCCTGTGCTGGAGATGTCTTAATACGTCATTTATGAATTTTTTTTCTTCTCTTTTTTTTGTTGTTGTTGTTTCTTAGAGTTGTTTCTGCTTTTATGTTTTCAGTTGCTTAAATGCAGCATCATCAGGCTGTGATCAGGTGACTGCCATGGTCATTCAGATATTGCAATTCTATACCTTTAAAGTTTACTAGTATCCTTTGCCAGTGTGTATAGTGAACTGCCATCTAATCAACTTTGCTGCATGAATCTGGGCATACTTTATAATTAATCTTTCAGATTATCAGCAAACATAGCACTAATGAAAACTATGCTTGCTATCCTACCTCCATGTAGTCTAAAAATGATGTTGTGTGGTCAAGCCATTTCAATTCTTCCATCTTTTTTCCCTTCAATTCAGTCTTATAGATAGATAGATAGATAGATAGATAGATAGATAGATAGATAGATAGATAGATAGATAGATAGATAGATAG
>JAPMNP010712119.1:0-24235 GCA_029874935.1 Atherina boyeri
CAGTCGGTAGGGAAGCGCCATGACAGTCGGCCATCTTGAAACTATAAGTGGCTGAGCAGAACAAATACACAGCATGAAGACAATTTATTGAAGCCACAATTCCATCTCTGTTGGATAGAGTCAACAACACTATAGTGAACTTGTTTGTTTTGTTGTTGTTATTGTTTTAAACATACTGGGCCAATAATCTAGATAATAGTAATCGACTCCCTGCAGTAACGGATGACATGATCTAATCAGTGTCTTCAAGGTTTTTTGATACACGGCGGCTAACGTTGTTGCAATACGTGTTTGGAAATGGTGACGTGCAAGAGTGCATTATTCGTTTTTACTTGATATACAAATTCAACATTAGATGGCAGGAAATCTTACACAATATCCCTTTAAAATTAAAATCTACGGGGATTTAAGGTGTTATTCTCTACAGAAATTTGCAGCACATTTTTTTTCTTTTAAAGAATTTTGTTTAGCCAATTTGAGTATGTTTCAGGGAATTTCTAGGATTTTCATTTTATTCCTGCTTTTTAAACAATTTATCTAAAGACAAAATATATTTTTGCCTTGCAACACCCCTTGACACACAGCTTACTTACATATTCAAGATGGATGTGCTTAAAGCAGCCTGTATAGACCCTTGCTGCACTTGCACATTGTGTAATATTTGCATGATGCATTTGCACATGAAAGTTTCCAGATATCCAGGTTAAAAAACTGCTTCCGTTTTAGTAAAGGCACTGCAGATTTAGAAAGTATTCAGATTTAATCCTTAAAAGGCCAATTAGGGTGGCTGTGAAAATAGAAAACACACTGCACAGAAGATTGTTCTGCTGAGTGTTTGGAAAAAAAATAGCTTATTCTTGGGAAATGAAAATGTAGTGATTACGATTTTAATATTATTATTTATTAATAAAAACATAAATTAATGATAATATATTACACAACATGTTAAAACACTGGAAATTCAATTGACTCTGGTGTCACAAAGAAAATTACTTTAGAATTTTATTATTTAACTTATTTTTTAGCTATTCAGCCAGTTTAAAAAAAGAAAAAAATAACATTTAACTCTGTATAGCCATGATGAGCTTTAACTGGTGAACACCACCTTCTAATACCAGCCCTACAGTAAAACATGGCGAAGGGAACATCATGCTATGGGTTGCTTCTCAGTGACAGGGAGTTGAGAGAAAGATTACTTTTTTCAAGTAATAGTTTTGTTTAATCTTTTTTGTTTGTTTGTTTTGTTTTTTAAGGAAAATGTGTTCAAGATTGCTCCATACAGCCAGGAAGATTGGATTGGCTTTACAAAGAGCCTCTGGCTGTTTATAAGTGGTCTTATCAAAGTCTGAGTTCAGTTCCACAATTCAAATGTTGAAAGTTGTAAAGATCACCGTACAGATCTTTTTTTCTCAGTCTGATGTAGCCTGAGAAGATCTAAATTTAATTTCATGTTAACTTTTTAGTTTTGATTCACAAATAGGGATTGCAAGAAGGCAGTGAAAACAATTGTCCCGAAATCCAAATGTTTTGATAGATGGGTCAATGCTCTCTTTTTTTGTTTGCTTGTTTTAATAGTTTTCTTTTTGTATCAATGATTCCTTTTTCTATCACCATTTCATAGTTGTTGTTCATGTGACAAAATCTTTTGCCAGAAACTGAAAGCCACGTTAAGTCAGCAGCTTCCTCAGGTAACCAATGGAGATGGTGGCGAAGTCCAAAGCAGCGCTGTAACCCACACTGCGACTCCGGCTTCTCCTGCCCCTGCCCCAACCCCAACCCCGACTCCAGCCCCAGCTGCGATCCTAACTCCGGTTCCTCAACTGCCCACAACTGAGGAGCCCTCCACACATTCCCTCCAGCAGCCAGCCACCTCCACCACAGAGACTCCTGTAAGTATTCATGTCACATTGCAGTTTAAGTGGCAAATCATTTGGTCGGATTGTGTTTTGAGAATTCAGGCAGTAATACACACAACAGGTTTGTTCTAAAGCTACAAAGACCAGATTTGTTCTTCATTTGTTTATTCTTATGACTGATAGTTTTGGAATTATTTGTTTCACTGCCATCTAATTATTTCATAGCTGCTTGTATTTAAAAAAACAACTTGTTGAACTTCAATTTGTTTTGCATAGCAGCTATTTTTAAAGGAGATTATAATATAATGTTTTCACAAAATATCATCATAGATCTTTTTGTTAAATCCCTACACATGAACTGATGCATCAAGTAAATCACCAGATATCAGCATTGCAGAACTGTTGTGTTGGCTGTTTTTGCTCTGCTAGTTTTTACTCTATATTATTCTTACTGTTATTTCTGTTGCTGTTCTGCAGGCTTCCCCGGTACCAGTGCAAAACCCTCCAAGCACAGGGGGGCGGCGTCGCAGAACCACAAGTGAAGACCCTGATGAAAAGCGGCGCAAGTTCCTGGAGCGTAACAGGGCTGCAGCCTCTCGCTGTAGGCAGAAGAGGAAAGTGTGGGTCCAGTCTCTGGAGAAGAAAGCAGAGGACCTCAACTCCATGAATGGACAACTACAGGTGATCTTAAAGTTTCCCTCTCAGCCACTGCTTCTTTATCTGTTTATTTTGCGTTTGTTCTTTAAATGCATCAGTGTGTCAGTCTGTGTGTGTGTGTGTGTGTGTGTGTGTCTGCCCCTTTACCATTAACTGATGTTAGTGTAAGACACATGCTTTTCCTTTCTGTGGTGATGAAGTCATTAAAGCCGATTAAGAAGAGCTGCATTGTGACAGCAGCAGTGTGTGAGCCCTTTACATCGATATGTCCCTGTCAATAAAGATGTATCCTCCAGATGTCAGCCGCACACAAGCGTGTCGTCGCTTCTGTCTCAGCAGTTTACTGAATGGCCTCAAAAATCTCCCAGGGAAAGGTGTCTTTTTTTGAACCTTCATTTTGCAGGAAGCAATTAGGATCTGATGCTGACAAGTTCGAAACAGTTCATGTATCTGCTGTCTCTGTTGATAAGTGTAAGCCGGGGGTGCGGCACATCGGTGTTCCAGACAATTAAACGAGATGTGGTGTTTACGTGCTCACCGTCTTATTTTTCAATGAAAGCAGAGTAAGATGCCGAGAGTGGAGGAGGGGATACACATCAGCATGAAATAAATGGGCTTGTTTTAATATCTGGTTCAAAATCAAGTTATCACCACTTGTCACGGGTGCGCTGCTTAATATTTATTTAGATAAAGGTTAGGGAGATAGGTATGTGAGTAAGGTTATAAATAGAAAGAGAATCACTGTTAACTACAAAGAAGGGCACAACATGTGGTAAAGAATAAAAAGGCTCTTTATATGAAGGCATTAATCAGCAGTGTAGTTTTTGTAAAAACCCCCCATGCTGACATAGCCCAGCTGATCAGCGAAACTGCCTCTAATGATGCACAATTATTTTAACATCATCCTTAACTGGCTTTTTAATGAGGTGTCAGACCAGGCAGCTCACAGGGCTTCCAGCATCACCCAAAGCCCATTTGCTCAATTTCGATTAAGTTAGAAACAAGTTTTTAACTCTCAGTAGTACAGCTTAGTCTGGTTTAAAAATCCTACATATGATGAGTTTGGTGTCAATGGAGCCAGCGCAGATGTAGCTGGTGCTAACATTTAGGCAAATGTTCATCTCTATAATAAATTACAAGGAGCTTTTAAGAAAAAAAATGTGTGTGTTTATATTGGCTGTAAATGGCAGCGGTCATGGTGGAAGCACAGTGAATACTGTGTTGGCTGCGTGTGATACATATGCTCCTTCCAGCTGTGTTTAAATCTGTCTTACAATAGCTCAGCCCTGCCAGCACCACCAACTAAACAGATGGAATCAAATAAATTGGCTGCTTTTAGACTAATAGATTAAGCCACCCGTAGTCCTTTAAAGGAGAAGAGAAGGAGCTTAAATCTGCCATTGGGTGTTCCCTGGGCCCATGGCCGCTCTAAATCCAGTTAAAGTCACCTTCAGCGTAATGTGGCTCTCTTTTACGACATGCAGAAATCCTCAGCTCTCTTGGGAGCTGTAACGACACAAGAGTGTAAATCTCAACAGCATCTACAAAGTTGTACTGACAATCCGACCGGCTCACCTCTGACAAATGTGCTGGTTGGTCGCCAGCGAAGGCCTATAATTATTGTGTAGGAAAAACGTAAATGAAGGAGTGGTTTATATTTGACCCTAAATTAATTTATATTGTTTTCCTTTCCGTGTCTTGGCTGTTTCTCATGGGAGGAGATGTTAGTTTATCTGCTCTAAGATACTGTATTAATGTTCAAAGGATTTTCCAAATTCAACACTGCAAATTTATTTATTATATGTGTTCGGCCAAAGATGGAGCTATTTACTAGAAAGGCAACAAAGCCCCAAGCTTTTTTTTGTGTACAAACTGTTATGTGAAATACTGTATGCATGAAAGACTTATATTTGACTTATTTACTGTTATTATGAGCCAAAACATATTTAGTGACATCTAGTGGCCTAAATTGCAGATTGCAACCAAATAAATTCTTTACAAATTTCCTTTACCTTTCAAGCTTCCTCATTCATGCCTCTCACATTTTTCACAACCAAAGGATCTATTTAGCAAGGACTGTGCTTTTTTTTTTTTTTTTTACTTAGAACATTTTCTTTAGTATACTTCCCTTCTGCAGGACAGAGAGTAAGGTTCAGGTTGTTGGGACTACAGGTATAAAAAAACAAGAAAACATCAGTCCACTCTTTTTTTGTCTGCAAATCATTGCAGCTGCAGAATTTCCAAGTGAGAGGCTATAGTCAGTAAATTTTTCTGTAAAGACAAAGTGAGCTGTGCCAATTTTCATTCCCCACAACACAGAATCCTATGTGCTAATTAGCATCTGCATCAGGGTGTTGTCTTTCCATTAAGGGCAAGCCAGGCTAATGCCAATTAAAACTTGTCTGTTGCAGGGTGATTTGACACAGTCTGAATGCCGATTGAAAACTTTGCCATTGCACACGACAGCCAGATGTTAGCAAATGTTAGTCGTTATTTTGACTGGTATAAAAGGGCTTTAGTTTACGGTAGACAAATTAGCATTTGCTGAGATCTCAGCATGTAATGAGACAGAGATGCTAACACATTTAGTTTAAGAGAGAGTTATGGGTTTATATTTACTTTTGAAAAGATAGCTATATTGTTACCAGATAATTCAAAGCTTAAGTATGTATCAGCCTCTTAAGAGTATTGGTCAGCCTTGACAGTAAGATTAAAACAGTGATATTAAACATCTACAGAATGTATACTATTGGAAATATTTGAAAGCTTTTGCTATGTGCACCTGTCGTCTCCCTGCCTTTATGTCACTCTACTCTTGAGTGACCATTTCATTGAGTGTGGTTGTGTGTGTCTCCTCTCTCCTCAAGAATGAAGTCACCCTGCTGAGAAACGAAGTGGCTCAGCTGAAACAGCTTCTTCTGGCTCATAAAGATTGCCCTGTAACCGCCATGCAGAAGAAATCTGGCTATCACAGTGAGTAATGCTCCATTATTCCCAGCCTGAGGCTGCTGGTGAAATGTCTAAAATGAGCTCCAGCTAAGGACACGTCTTACTTATGGCCAAACAGAAAGAGCTGTTGACATACTAGGTTTTTCCTCTTTTTTTTCTGTGTTTTTGAAAAACTTTGTACAACTTCAGAAGTTTAATGGTGTTCAGGTTTGAGACAAATCCGGATAAGAAAATATAATGTTCACATCCACAATGTTTCTCCCCTGACACCTTAACATGAGTCAAATGAAGTTAAATGGCGTTTTTTAGAAAGGTGCTCACAAACAAAATGTTTGTGTTTCATAAATTACTTTCTGGATTATGAACCTTTTTTTTTTTGCACTTACATATGGTGATTTACATTTTTCATTTTCATTGTCTTTAGCTTGTGATAATCGTTGTGAACACTTGAGGATCCTGCCATTTGCAGCCTCTTTATTTAAATTTCCCGTTGTCAGCCCGTTCTGCACAGAGTCATCACATGATCTCATTTAGAAACATATCACCTATTTTTCTTCGTTTTGCTCAGACTTGGGGTCTGTCATTTTGATTTTGTGCTCATAACTCACCTTCCCTCACCAGAATGCACCATGCCGCTTCTACACTGTACTCTATATGCCTCAGGTGACTTGTATTGACAATGATTGCTACTGAAATGAGTCCATTAAAGCAGCAAGCTTGACAAGACTGCACAACATTCTCATTGCAGGGTGTCCGCTAAGCTGTGCCATTCATTATGCTTCTCTTATTGCTTACCATCCCGCAGACACACTTCCCATGCATTATGGGACTGATGGTTTCCAGGCCAGAGTGGGCTATCAGAACTGGGTCCCATTTGGTTTTGTGCAGATGGTTTTTAGTGGGATCCACAGATGAATTTGGTCATCTTCCCTCATATGTTTTGCTCAGGATCTGTGATGTCGTTCTCTAGATCTTTGTGAAGGTTGACATTTGGTGCACTTTTTTACCCTATTTGGACAGTTTGAATGTCATCTAAATACCTCGGTTCATATTCTCTGCCTGGTAGGCTTTAGGCAGGCTGAAATGAAAATTGAACTGATACGATAATTTAAAAAAAGAAAAAGGTTTTTGAAAGGTAAGATAAAACACTCCATCTTTAGAATTCAAAGGAACTGTACTTTAAACTGAATATTTACCTCTTTTTTTGTTATAGAACAGCTGGTTAAATTTTTACAGAATAATTACCTGAAGCTGAAAGACGATGTAGGTTTGATTGGTCAAGTTGGCATTTGCACTGCTACCACTAATGGAAACTGAATACCAACTATTAATCCTCCACCTTTAGCTTTTCCCCTTTAATCTGGTAGCTCCACTTAGCGACAATATGTCCCATATTCATCCACCAAATTTACAAACTTTTGTTAGGTAAGCTGTCGACTACAGCCGACATTACATATTGCATATTGTATCTGCTCAGCTATCTGAACGCTCAATGAAACGTATTATATGCTGTTTAAAAAGATGATGTATTTCAGCCTTTTATTCACAACTGACACCTATCTAGCTAACATCTCCCCATACTTGCTTACTAGTTTTCTCACATTTAATACTTGATTTATATGTAATATCTTCTCATTTTTATGCACATTATTTACGTTGTAATCGTTCTGTTTAACTCCCAACAACTGCAGAATCCCCCCCTTGGCATGAGTGTCCCTGGTTAAGAGTTGCTCACATAATCTATTTAGCTAATTAGTAAAGGAAAATATTTAACTCTGAGCAATCCACTTATGTAAAGACCTCTGTTTTCTCAGTTACATATCCCACAAGGCTAAACTGCCCTCCAGACCCTGTAATACCCTTCATCGTCCTGCCCAGGCGAGGCTGTGGCAGGTGGAAGGAAATTACCCAGACTGCCCCACAAACAAGCTCGGACATGGTTTCACTTGGCACACCAAGCTGTCCATCTGTTTACAGCGAACTTCACTTGAGAAGGCAAGAGAGCGGAAAGAAGCTCTGCCTGCTCAGTGAACCAAAATTTTAGCGCATCATGATAAATCAGCTAGCCACCACTTAGTGTTGTTAGGAGTAATGATGCTCACTTGAACACAAAACAAAACCTCCAAACTGGTTTATTCCAAGGTTGGCCTGCTGCATGATAAAAAAAGTGTATTGCTTTTTGGCATTTAGTTGAACTGAAGTTCAGTCAAGAAGGCAAGTGAAGTGTCTCATGTAAAGAAATTTCCCTTTGTAAGGGAACCTGTATCATACATTCTTAAAGATTCAGTCATTAATTACATAGTGCCATAACAAGTGACTTCATATCATTAGCAATATTAATTATCATTGCGCTCCTTATTCCGGTATGAAACAGAGCATGAGAGTGAAGGTTTTTTTTTTTTCCATCAGGATCCAATTAATTCAATGCAACTGCTTAACAGCTGGTGGCATTTCGACTCCAAGTCTTCCCTACTCTCCAGTGTGAGCATCATTAAAATCAGGTGCTGTAATCATCTGTCGCTGCAGTAGTTGGCAAGGTAACAAAAAACAAATGAGAATGCAGTTAGGGATGGGAAACACTGCCACATGCCCCAGAATGTAATGCACCCTTATGATGTGGGTTTAAATTGACATTGGAGCGTTAATTAAAAGAAGAGGTGTAGAAATGCCATTATGGGGATTAATGAAACAGTTTGCTTACGGTGTATGCAGATAGCTGTTTTACATCCGATTAGGTCTGCGTGATACAGTTATTCTCAGCTTTCTGGATTTTAATTTAACACATTTTGCTTGCTAAGATAAAATGTCAGGTAACAGCAAAGTGAGGGAATCCAGGCATGGTAGCTGAATATCTCCTGATGCCTTTACAGTCTACGACAAAGAAGAAAGCTGCGAAGAGATGTCCGTCCCCAGCAGCCCCCAGAACGAGGCCATCCAGCACAGCTCCGTCAGCACCTCCAATGGGGTCAGCTCCTCCTCCGCGACCCCGGCCATCTCCGCCCCATCCAGCGCCGCCACTGTCGCGGCGGCATCAAACCAGAGCACAGAGGAGAACCAACCACGGAGGGGCGCCACCCAGTCCAAAGCTTCAGGGAGCTGATCGTCCCAAACTGCCTGAGCGTCCACGTTGGAGCTCTGCGGCCTCTTCAGTCTCTGGGACTAACAGAGGAAAGGGATTCTCTCTCAGCTTCAGTTTGGACCGTACAGTTTCTAATTTATTCTTGATTGCTTTATTTTATGTTTGGTCCATTTTGTACTTAATAGGCAATGCTTTTAAAGATGCAATGTTTTCTCTGGAATTGATGAAGACAAAAGAACGGGCACTTTAAGTATAAGATGTAAAACTTGTGGTTCTTAACTGTTCTTAGTATTTGTGTGATTTATTTATTAATCTTATATATTTTTTTATTTGAGAACAATCAGCTGAAGTGGTTGATCAGTCAATTGTTAGCGACCTTACCAAAGGGTGATGTGGCTCATTTGTAATTTATTTGCTCATTTACTTTTTTATAAGCACTGTCTTTACGATGAAGTTACTTAAAGAACACTTGTTGTTTTCTTCTTTTTGTAATTTGCTTTTTCCATTTTGCACATGTTTGACAGATGACAGTTTAATTTTTTTAAGAGGTCGTCGATTACCGGCAGCTTTTTTAGATGTACTGTAGGGTTTGAGTACTGTCATGTGACGCAAACACAGTTGGCTGAATCCGATTTTGAATTTGACAATTTTTGTGATCAGCTGTAGTTACATTGTGCAGTCTGAATGTTTGAGCTCACCTCTGTATGTAAAATAGTATCATGGAAGTGAGCTTATTAGATATGCGTGTTATTTTCATTAACATTCCATCTGTAGTCTGATTGTTCCTGAAGCAGTGATTGTAGGATTGCAGTACCTTTTCCATTACTCAATCATGGTGATGTTGACTTCATACAGTGCCATTAATGTTTTTGTATAAATGACTTCTGTACATTTTTAAAGCAGAGTAGCTTGAGTTGATTGCTGTTCTCTCAGATTGGTCTCAGAAATGGTCCCATGAACATAATTGCTCTGTAGGGGAGATTTCTTGCTTTGTATACTGTCTTTTGCTTTATAAGTGACTTTATGGCTTTAGCGTCTTATGCAGAACATTTAAGGACATTAAGCTGTTTTCATGATTACAACTCTAGACAGCATTTTTAGAAACCGCTGTAAATACCATTAATGATACATTGTACGTGATCTTTCTTGATATTATGTTCTTTGTTTTTATAAGATTGTCTGGATTCTGTAGATGAGCCCTTGTGATCACATTAACTCAGTTAGCAGTCAAAAACTGACCTTAATCGCTCATTAGGTTGTGACTCTGTGACTCAGTAGGTTGTCATGTAAAATGAAAGAATTCAGTTGTGTACTGGAATCACATCATGTACATCTGAGTTACACTACTTACTACAGCTCTTTAAGAATTATGAGAATTTCATCCTTGAAATAATTGTAAGAAATAAATCACACCATGAAGTCAGTTTGCCTTTTCTCTTAGTCTGTACTGGCTTACTACTGTGTAGTTTTATAAACAGCTGACACATTGATTTCTTAAAATGTGATTTTTAAAGTTTTGATGTTATGTGATATCTGCATGAGGTAACAATTCTCTGCGAGAATTTGACTGTTTATTTAATAATGTCTCAACTAAGAAATTATATCAAAACAAGTAATTTCAACTTGAGTTTTGAAAGCTTTGGTGATTTGTTTTACCCTGGCTTTACTGCTACAAACGGGGTGTGATACTGTGTTGAAAGTGTATGTGTAACGTGAAGATTCTGTATAAAATTTACATTGACAAGTTGTAATAAACCTTTTAATAACTCTTTAAAATCCTTGCTTGTTTCCATTTGATTCCCCTCGCTGACATAATCTGAAGATGGGATGAAAACCAAGATGTGAATGATGAGAACAAAAAAAAGCATTTATATAAAATTTAGACATGTAGTTGAAAAGGCGGCTATCAGAGTTTTTACAGGATTATATTATCAAGAAACACAGGGATCTTTGCTGGGCCATGATGTGAGCAAATTTTTATTGTGGTGTAGACTGCCACCCTGTGGAGGATCGGTAGGTGTGGCTTGTATGAGAAAGTCATCCTGCCACTTTTAACTTTCTCTGTAGGAATTCATTTTACATGCAAGTATAGCTAAATTCACTGCACAGACATTGGCTTTAAATGACTTTAATGGTGGTTTTGTCAGTTGACACTATGGTCAA
This sequence comes from Atherina boyeri, assembly GCA_029874935.1. Taxonomy (NCBI): domain Eukaryota; kingdom Metazoa; phylum Chordata; class Actinopteri; order Atheriniformes; family Atherinidae; genus Atherina; species Atherina boyeri. Next base: position 10,705 of record JAPMNP010712119.1, read on the forward strand.
CTGACAGAAACTAGGACTTACAGCAGAGGAACAATGGCCGTGAGTTGACATGTAGATCAAATAGGCTGCTTTTCTGTGATAATTTCTCGTGTTCAGCTGTTCAGCAAAAAGAAACAGTAAATAAAGTGTGAATGGCAGCAGGTTTATTGTAAATTTAGCTGTATAAATATAAACTAATATTTGACTGTCTTCATAAAATGATGCATAAACATAGAATTTTGTGGAGCAATATCTGGTTGTGTTAGTCTGGTTTTGGGAGCTTTAATTTTGTTTGATTTTAGTTTAACAACAAGCTCACATGCATTTTAGAAGTCCAGTTTGAGTTAAACTAACACGATAATCGTTTACTTGTGACAAATAATTCCACTATGACGGAAAGCATTGACTGTGGACCTTTGAGAGCACATCATTTACAAAGTTCAGGTACAAACTGATTTCCAAAAGATGTTGAGACCCTCAACACATTCAGGACACAGTCCGATGATGTAGGAATGAAAAAAAGATAAATAAAAACTATTCAGGGTCTTATTAGTGTATATTTTTTATTCCTTAATGCACTAAATGTTGTCAGTGGGTCTGAACACCAGTTCAACACCCGTTCCCTTTTTATTGAGTGAAGCTTTCAGCATTAATAATGCTTTAACATGTGCAGAATACCCATGCAACTTGCACCCAACCCACCAACCAATCTCAGATGCTTTTGAACTGTGTGACAAACTGAATTGTACCTTTTTTTTTGTCTGAAGAATGAATAAAATAAAATATCAGGTTGATCAATGCCTCAGTTCTTCCCAAATGAATGACGACGGCTGTGTTTGAATCACGTCTATCCTCTCCATAGTAGTTTTGTCTTGCATACAGTGCTTATAGTTCAAGAGACAGACTATGTTGTGTCTGTTATTAATTAAGTGCTGTTTTGCTTCACCATCATAGCCCTTTCCAGGTTTGTTTGTGTATAACAATGACCCCAGATGTATAATTCAACCCTGTTAGTTTCCAGTAGTTTTTGCAGCTTAAGTGCTGTAATAACTGGAATCTATTGAGTAGTATATTATATTAAATCAGAGACAGGAATGTATCCTCAAATAGTCATTACAAAAACAGCTTAGATTTCTGTTGGCATAATTTGTCATTTAAGGTAGTTTTGTTGCCTTTAATTTGCACTATAAAATAATTTTATGACAATTTTGATAGTCAAAACTGTTCCTTATGTCTCACCAGTTGTGTGAACAAAGGAATTTTAAACTATTCAAATAATTCAACAGGCACCAACTCTGAGCACCCAGCAGGTGGCGTTACATCCAAACCAAACAGAAATGACTGACTGGATGGATGCTGCTGATATTCATGGCAACAATGTGAATATAAGGAAGAAAGCGGGGATGCAGCTCAATTTTTGGAAAACAAAGCTATTTTACAGTATGAATTAAGAGTGAATTTATCCTTATCCCGTAATTTTAACCATGAATTTTTCAGAACATGTTAATCTCAGTATAGTTTATATGTGTTTTTAAATAACATAGACAGAATTTTGCCAGCCAGCTCCCCAGTTGGCGGCACTCCAGTACACCGTAACATTGCCTAACTGGGGCAGCCATGATTAGCTTCTGATCACAGAGTAGAGAATTGTAAATGGTACTATGTAGGTCACAGCATTGGCCAATAACAACACTTTTGGCTTGATGTTGCATATTTACAAAGCTGGAAAACAAGTGATGCTACAGTGCCGTCTGCATCTTTGATGTTAAATCAAAGCACTAGGAAAAGGCAGAACATCATGGTGATAATTTTTCCAAACTATTTCCTCATTGCATGCAGGCGATTAATTTTGATTGTTTGATTAATTAATTTCCCCCTGGCAAACAGCTCTGCATTATTCATTATTCATTCCATAATGATTTTAATGTAAATTTGATGAGGTTTTTCATTAATGAATGCATAGCATTTAGAGGTATCACCTCTGTTTGGCTGCTGGAGCAGGAAGCTAATCTTTCAAACCAACTCTGGTATCCTGTTTGGTGAACCGAAATTCTGTTTGTGATATAAAAAAAAGAGAAACAAACTAACAAAAACACTTGTTGTTTTCTTCATGTTTCACAAAACTCTGCACCAAACAACTGGAGCAACACAGAGCAGTCAGAGTCTAATTAGGTGGAGTAGCAACAGAAAAAAAATGGCTGACATTTGAATGTAGTTGGGAGTGTTGCTGTTTTAACCTCTCCATAAATGAGCAGGATAATAATGTGGAGCTGATCTGCTGACAGGCGGGCTGCTCCAGCTGTTCCCATAATTCGACAGGTATTACGCTTTGGCCCACAGCATTCTGCCTCAGCAGACTGGCACTTAATTAGGCAAGGATTAAGGCCAAACAGCCTCATTTACGTGAATGGTATCATAAATACAAACTGGCTGCCCTCTCTCCTTCAGGGGGCATCTGGGGTAAATTTAAAAAACGCAGAGGTTGCTGAAAGGAAGCTGCTTCAGGCCTTTAACTCCAGATTTCACAACAATGAGGAGGTTCTCCCCCTGCTGAGGGGTGCTGTTTCTCAGCACACGCTTTAACCCCTCAAATCCAGGGAGACGTAGATAAAACAGCTTGATTTACATTTAATTCAGATTATGCAAATACACTGGTTGGGTCCCAAACCTAACATGGGACACAATGCTCACTGCCTGCAGAACCAAGCTAAGATGGCCTCTATTGTCATTTAAATAAGGGCCATTGGATATTTCTTTCATACTTGGTGTGGATGTTTAATTGAACTCTTGATGAGATATAATGTGTTCTTTTTACAAATACTGATAACTGCTCATTTGTCTCCTCACACTGTCATGCAAACTGAGTCTGTTTGCTCTTGTTCTTGAATGGAGGGCAAATGGGCATCTAGCTCTGCCACTGGGGATGTGCATCTATTTAATAGCATTATAGGGGTGTATCAGCTCAGTTATCACTAAGCGCACAAGCGGAGGCAAATCTTCACTGGGCATATGCACGTGCATTAAGTGATCTGGACTCTGCCAATCCCTCCCCTGGGCACTGGCTCTCGGCGGTGAGTCTGCAGGCACCAGGATGTCTCCCCCATTAGTCTCTGCTGACATTAGTATGCACTGAAGGTCTTTTCACAGTAGTGGGGCTATTACTGTATGAGACTAACTCCTCCACTCACTCTGCTTCCCGTATGAATTAGCCTATTTCTCTATCAATATTTAATGGTGATCCATTTCAGTGCTGATACAAGATGGGTAGAGATGGTTGTTGTTTAGTCAGCATAATATGATGGTTGCTGAACGAAGTACTGAGTTTTGCTTAGGTAAAATTTCTAATGGTCTAATTTAGAAATATATGACAAAATTATTCCTGTCCCTGTGTAATTGTCAATGATTACTCAAAATAAGAATTATAAATAGATTAAGCAGACAATGGTGCCTTTCTAGTTTACGTTCAGAATAAAGTAACGTAAACTTGAAGATTATAATTCCAATAATTATCTCTAGAGGCTTTCTGAAATCCAGAGTTGCTCAAATTAAAACTATATGCACATCCTGTTTTTTTCTTCTCTCATGGGAAAAGAAGATATGTCTTTCTCCCATCAGGTGTGGGGAGTGTTTCTTACATGTGTGTTTTTGCTTAAGATTATAAACTTGAACCTGCAATCTTATGTGCTGCCTGCATGTGGAGTTACTTTTGAATGCCTCTTTTTAATGCAACCAAATCTGTACATCAAAAATTCTCTCGGTTGCAAAACTTTGCACTTCAAACATGTTTTATTGCCAGTAAAATGCAGTTGTAATATAAACCTCAATTATTTTGTTTGCTGCTGATCTCACAGGTTCAGAGTACCATTAAAAAAAAGAAAACAAACAACCTACAAATTAGGTTACTCCCTTCCTACCATCCAAGCCAGCCTCTGGTTAATTAGATTTAAAGATGACATATAACTTCCTGATTGATATGTCTCCCAAACCCCTGATGAAATATCAGAGATGTTACATTATCTGATCCATGTCTGCAGCTGTCCTATTATTCCTTCTCAGCTTGTTTTGATGGAAACATTTATTCAAGCTATATAGAAAATTGAGGTGTGATATCTGACATTTTTCATCAATATCATCAAGCCATGTTTAAGTATCTTATCAATGTCTTTAAGTGCTTGAAGAATTAAAGCTGCACAGGGTTTTACTTGTCAAGAGCAGAAAAAAGAAAAATGATTAATCAATTAATGAATAATGATAATAATAATAAACATGGGCTGGTGGTTAGCACTCCAGTCTCACAGCAAGGTCACTGGTTCAAGCCTTAAAGGGACATTGTGTAACATTTTCTGTTGTTTACTGGCCAAAATCGATGTCTGCAATTAATATTTATAGTGTATTATGACCTCCGCTAATAATCCGACACATTCTCCTAAGGGAAGAATTTTAGATTTTTGGCTTTTTTTTTCTCTCTTCAGTTTCCCGTTGGTGGAATAACCTTCCAAACTCTGTCCGATCTGCGGGGTCTGTACCTACTTTTAAGAGAAAGCTAAAGACCCAGCTCTTTAAGGAGCATTTCTACACTTAGTTTTACTTCTCTGCTCATCTGGGTGAGTAGATGATTAGTCCAGCTCTTTGCATGACTCAGCACTGAGAAAGCTATGTTTGCCAAGAATGTTATCATGGTGACAAAATTAAGACTTCGTTTTGTAGAGTAGAGTAACGGGACTAGCTGGAATCACAGCAGTCTGACCAGCACTTAGCCATGCTATACCTTTCTATGTGATTTCTTGCTTGTGTTGTTCTCTCAAATGTAAGTTGCTTTTGGATAAAAGCATCTGCTAAATGACAGTAGTAGTAGTAGTAGTAGTAGATTTGTTTCTACAAAGGATGGGTCAGCCGCAAGGGAAGCGCCATGACCGTCTGCCATCTTGAATTACAAGTGGCTGAGCAGAAAAAATACACAGGATGGAGACGATTTGTTGAAGCCATGATTCATCTCTGTTGGATAGAGTCAACAACACCATGGTGAACTTACATGAGCACACTGGGCCAATAGTCTAGATAATAGATTGACTCCCTGCAGTAACGGATGACATGATTTAATCAGTGTTGTCGAGGCTTTTTTAAACACGGTGGCTACCGTTGTTGCAATATCGTTGTTGTTTGTAATGGTGACGTGCAAGAAGCATTATTCGGTTTTATTCGATACATGAATTCAATATTAGATGGCAGTAATTATTACACAATGTCCCTTTAAAGAGGCTATAAGGTGTCATTTCCAGGCACACAGTACCCTTTAATAGCACAATCAAATAACTGTGTTACTTTTAGTTGTTCTGAAAATGCTATAAATATAGGAAACAACTCAAAAGAAATTTGCCTTTGCATCATGTTTGTATATGACGCCTTGAAAAGTTCACCCCTGTCTCTTTAAGACTCTCGTACCCTTTCCGACACGCCCCCATCAGCACGTCATCACAACAGTGCTTCATGCCATCCATGGATGCCGTTTACAACCGTCCTCGTTGTTGTATTTTTCTAGTTTACAAAAGACCTACATTACATAATATTGTCTGAAATGGCAACACAGGACATTGTACAACTTTCTGCGTATGATCCCATGTCCGGAGAGGGTACTGAGGTTCTTTCAAAACGTCTCAGCTTGTTAATATACCTCCATGTCATCCGGTTATAACCCTGCCGTAGTGTTTGCTTTTGAGGAACAGTAATAATTATGATACGGAACGTATCTGCCACCCATGTTTTTATTTAAAACGAGACCTTATCACGTTACAACAAAGCCTAATAGTTTATTGTAAAAACATGCAACATAAAACATGATAACGTACGTTTCATATGGCAGAGGATTCTTCTTTTACAATAAAAAGGCAATATGAAAAAACTAAAACGATCAAGCAAGAATTGAAGCATGCATGAAAGTCATGTATGCTAACCACTGAACCACCAAACTATTTGACATTATCATGAGGCATGGTTCAACTTTAACTGGACACACTGTGACAGGACCGTCAACTGTCACATTTATCATGTTGAAACCATTGAGGTTGAAACATGATACGTTTCATGTTTCTACAATAAAAACATGGACTGTATAATATATAGAATAAAACCTATCATGTTATAATGTGATATGATCTCTATTTTAATATGGATGGCAGCTCTACACTTCTCTATGATAACGACTCGGGTCGTAGGCTATTGAGAGTTGCTAAGAAATCCCACCAGGTGTTTGTTAATTATCGCTAACGTTACTTTGCTCCAGCTGAGTGTGGGAGGCGGGGCAGAGCCAAAATCTGATGGGGAACTTGGCAAAGGAGGGGAGGAGCATGGTAGGGTTGGAAGGTGCCTGGTCGTACCAGGCTTTATACCACGGGATTCCTCAAATATGCATGAATGAGTCAAAGCAACTCTCGGGGCATGTTTCTGATGAGAAAATGAAATGATAGTATGATAAAAAAGGCCATTTTGCACCTTAATGCCCCTTTAAGCCTGTTACATACTCCACAAGAAGCCTCGGCCAGTTGTTCCTCCAAGTTATCCATTATTTACTTCCTTGCATCGATATAGGGGATCTGTCAGTAAACATAGACATGTATCGCTTACTTATATCATATATGTATTATGTCTACACTGGTAAACTCCAGAGAGTGGATTTTTTTTTCCCCGGTATCATGCCAGCCTTTAAACGGGAAATGGCAACGTTGGGCTTCCTCCCCACAAAACAATTTTAAAAAAGAAAAGAAAAAACAGAACTTTGCTTCAGGCTTGTTCGTGTTACCACGGCCCTCAAGTTTCTGACCAATCATTCAATACGTCTCGGAGCCCCCACAAGAAGAAAGTTCTGCTCAGGTGAAGGGTCAAGAACAAGCCGCTACATGTAGCTGTCCATGATCAGGTCCGCAAGAACAAACTGACATTTGTTCTTGTGGCCCCGCGAACAAGAACAAACTTCTCGTGGAGTGAAAGGACCTTTAGCTGTGGAGGGGTTGGAACAGTGGCTTTGCCATGTAGAGTTTGCTTGTTCTCCCCATGTATGCGTGGGTTCTCCCTGGGTACTCCGGCTTCCTTCCAACATCCAAAGACATGCATGTTAATTGGTTACTCTAAATCCTCCCTTGGAGTGAGTATGAGTGGTTGTTGTCTCTCTGTGTTGGCCCTGTAACAGCCTGGTGACCTGTCCACGGTGTACCCTGCCTCTCGCCTGCTGATTGCTGGGATAGGCTCCAACTTCCCAGAGACCCAGGATTGGAATAAGAGGGCTAGAAAATGAATGAATAAAAAGACTGACTAATTGTTACCATCTCAGAGGTTTTGTTTTTTTCCTACCTCTGGAGTGGTCTTTTCCTTTCTCAGATTCATCTTCTGGTCCATTTGTGGATCAGATGGTAAAACTGTCATCTACACAAACCAATCTGTTCAATCCCCTGACCCTCCATGTGGCCCTGGCCAAGACACAGAACTTCACATTGTTCTAGATAATCTCATTGGTGTGTACAATAGAAAAATAGTAATACTGTGCATAGATGTGTGTGTTACTGGGTTAATGACAAACTCATTGGAAAGTACTTTAAGATATGGTTAATTCCTCCATTTCTCATGCATCTACATCCAAACCATAATACTAAGACACTCATTTAGTGTTCAGTCTAAGGAAATGTTTTTTTCTTTTTCAGGGGGGTTTGCTGAGAGGTTAATGTCACTTCATTATAGGAGAATTGACAGTTTTCATGCCCAGTTATAGAAAAAAAAAAAGAAGAAAAGTCCAGTGAATTACCATGACAGAACACCTCTTATAATACTGTGATGGCCCCACCTCCACTTGTTCTCTCAGCTTGTTTTGCAGGTGCAGAGTAGTTTTAATTAGTGGCATGAGCTACACCTGAGCCCGGTGTGCTCGGCATATTTAAGACCTTTACCTGCCTGCAGCCAGTGTGTCTTCCGGGTTTGGTTGTGGGATCACCTCTGCACTGATAGATGCTGCATGTTTTGTTTGTTTTGAGACATACAGTCTCATGCGTCCATCCACAACTTATACAGACTTGTTCATGTTTTATGTTTTTTTCTTGATAAATTATATTTAGCTAGAAAACCTCCTCGTGCTTGCCTTCTCTTCTTTGTTACAGTTCTCAGCCGTGCTGTAACAAAACCAAGGGACAAATTAGCTAGAAGATTTTGAATTTCCCTGTAGTCTCTTTTTTCTTTTTTTTAAACGATGTATGAACTGCTACTGTATGCATACATTCAATGCATTACACAGATTACAGTATTCGCATTTACATAACAACAGACTGAAAACTATCTCCTTGCAGGGGAAAACACAAATTGGAGCAGATACTAGAGGTTGGCGGATTGATCCAAATATCGACAATATAAACGCCAATGTTGGTGTCAGTATCGATCAATGCAGCATTGCACACCCCTACAAGAGACGATGTGAGCATGCCAAGTCTCTAATGGGCAGTGGAACTATGCAACAACACACCCACCCAGGTGTGTACCACATCTTCATAAGACTGGAAAACACAACAACAGAAGCATTGCTAAATGCATTGTGCTTGCTTTATGTTAGTAATTTAACGTTTAAGTGGTTGTAGAAGCAAATAAATGGATACTTTTAGTAAACGAAAGTATCAACACAATGTGTGAGCTCCCTCAGATGCCTGTCAGGTACCTAGAGGTTTTTCTAAAAACAGTTCATATCGTTATTGTCAATACAACACAGACATATGAGCATAGACATTCTCCCACCATTTGAGGTTCAGACTCATGTCATTCCAGTGTTGCAGTGCATAGCTTTTAGCTTGAGTGTCTCCGCAAAGTGTCTCACAGTTGTCTGTGAGGTATAGGGAACAAATTCAGACATCTTTGTTAACTGTCTTGATGGCCAGGAAGAACAAACTGCGTTCACTTTTTTGTTTTGTTTCTGTAGAGAAACTTAGGTTCAACTTGTACTTGCAACATAATTCATTTTCTTGGAACAAAAACAAATTACCATGCTCTGAGAGGTAGTGGTGGGTCACTAATTCCTTGTGGCACAAAACAGTTCACTTTTGAAAGTGTTGGGGTGCATGCATCTTGTACATAGTGTAGTGTGTTGGCTAGCACTGTCTCAAGGCTAGAAGCTTCCTGGTTAGAGCCTTAGCTCGGGAATTTCTGTGTGGAGTTTGAATGATTTCCCTGTGCATGTGTGTGTTCTCTCTGAATATGCGGGTTCTCTGGAGAATTTTACCATAAGAGGAAGCGTGGTGTGATTATAATCAAGGTAAGTTCTGGAGGAAAAAAAAAAGAAAAAAAATATATTTTGGGATTTTCCCCTTATGTATCAGAGATTACAGTGACTCTCCAAGGTATGAATGGACTTTTTGTTGACTCACATACACATACATTTTTTGCTGACAAGGCTTCAATGAAAAGACATGGCCTTCTCTGTCTCTTTTTATTAACTGTCAGCTCTTTTATTATTTGTTTCCAATTCATCCACAAGCAGTAGGCCTACTGCATTTTGTAGTAGAAGTATTTCCTGATGAGGACTGACTATTTTCAAATGATTTTAAAATGTGTCATTAGCCCAGAAGCTATATTTGAACTGGAACTCTGATTGACCTTTGGCTCCAACATGCTTACTCAGGAGAATCTTCCTCACAATGTGCTGGTCAGTGCAAAGTATCATCGATTGTCAGACAGGATCTGGGGATTGATTATACCTGCAGGGAGGTGTTTACAGGAATCACTGGAATAGTTAGGTGTTTATTAAAGTATTTCCAATAATCATTTCTTTAAAAACAAATAAATACATTTATTCCTTTAAATCTTCCTTTTATTATGACTCTGTATTCATTTAAAAGCCGAAAAGCACCATTGAAGTCCTCCTGACTCTGACTTTTACTATGGAGCGACCCCCCTCGTTTGTCCCCACATACCCTCCCCCTCTGCTCCCTGTGCACTGACCAGCATTACTGATTGCTTCTGTATCACTGTAGGCACAGTTGTGTTGATTTATTGGCCCTGCAGTGATCTTGATCCCCCTCATTAGCTCCTTCATTACGCCGTCAATCATTTCCTGGCAGGCCGTATTGTAATCAGAGTTTTATTCAGCTTTTTATACTTGGTTGTGATAAATTCCCTTTCTTTTTATTTCTTTTTTTCTTTACTCCTATTCAAATTTGTCATTGTCTGATTCTATTTTCATTTTTGGCAACTTTGATTCAAAAAATGTTCACGCGCCAGACCAGGAGTGTGGGTAAGTTGTATCAAAAATGTAAACAAGGCTGTAAGGTGATCTAATTTTTCTGCTTACAATAATCTCCATCATGAAAAACACCCTGCACACACTTTTATTTTTCTTGCTTTGTGCCTAAATTGGTAAAAATTTCAAATCATTATTCAATTTAGAAATAAATTTGGGGTTTTTGCAACAGAAAAGGAAAAGAAGTTCACAAATCTGGACATGTAGATGATTTTTAATTTAATTGATTGCTGCATTTTATTCATAACTATATCTTACAACATCCTAAAGCTACAACAATGGTTAATGCTATGCTTTATGCTAGATCTAGATCTAAAGTTTCATTCATTCATTCATTCATTCATTCATTCATTCATGTTTATGTTTGATTTTGTAATAAGCGTTTTGTTACACATGTAAATTAAAGTTACATAATTATGTTATAGCTTACAGTATGCCCCTTTAAGCTGTCGTAGCTGCATAGCTTTACAAGAGAAGTGATAAATGTTCTGTTTCAGTCAGACTTAATTGTCAGCTGTTATATGCTATATTATGACACTTTGCTCCCAGCATCCATGACTGCAGATGATGATGAGTTTTCATTAAGCAACATTGTCACAGTCCCGTTTTCATTCTGAAAAAGCTCAACAGCAATCTACAAATACATTAATGCTATTAATCCTACTAGAAAATATGAAAAGGATTCTGATATATTAAAGTTTTTTTTGGATTTGATTGTGATATATCTCAACAAACCTTTATAAACTAAACTGTATGTTATGAGGTTTCAGTCCTTGCTTTTATTTTTTTAGCCAATTTGACCGTAGATATTTATACAGATCCCCTGAATATGCTGTTGGCCTCAAACCTTTTCTTCACATTATTTTTCGAATTTGACCATTTTTCTTTTTAGGAAATAATTCAAAATAAGCCTTTTAATTAGTTGATGTAAGTCTCACACCTTTGCAGTCTTTAATTGAGGATGAAATATAATAGCAACATGATTAGCTTTTAGAGACATCTCATCAATTAATAGTACTCATAGAATTTTTAGAGATGCAGATTTGAGATTTACTTCAAGGATAATTGTTTCAGCTGCTTCACCCGTATACTCCTGCTCGGTCTCTTTTAGGTCAGCTGGTCAGCTGCTCCAGGTTTTATCAAAAACGAAATGGAAGTTCCGAGGGGACAGAGTGTTTTATTACTGCTCCAAAAATGTGGAACAATTTGACTTTGAATGTTAGAAACGTCCCCATATTGTCCATATTTAAAAAGTATCTTAAAACCTACTCTTACTCATTGACTTTCGACCCAGTACGAGACATTGATTTTATTAATTTTATTCAATTCATGGTTTTTACTGTAGTTTTCTATTTTAGTTGTATTTTATTGTTTATGTGTTATGTTTTTACACTTTATTGATTTATTTATTTGTACCACTTTGTTTCAGCTGTTGTGTGAAAGTGCATAACATACCAACTTTATTGGTATGGTATCTGAATTTGTCAAACTGAATTTCCCCATCGTGGGACAATAGAGGTTTATTGTATCAGTTTATTGTATCTTATGGTTGGACAGGGTATCCTTTCATATAAACATGAATTCAAAAAGAGACAATTTAGATAAATGTTATTTAGATGAATGTGGTGTTCTTTGTGCCTGCTCTATTAACAAAAAAACATTCTTGCAAATCCTCTAACAAAAATAATCATTTGTAATAGTAATCAGGACAGTCAGTTGTTCTTATATGATCCCTATATGGTGTTCTATGAGGCACTGCGATAATGCCACGCTGGTAAGAGCTGAAAAACGAGAATGTCGAAAAGCTGAACACAGGTGGCGAAAAACAAAATTGTAGGTTCACTATGAGATCTATAAAGAGAAACTGAAAATTCATGACCTGGAGCTGAGAAATGCAAGACAATCGTTCTTTTCTGACATCATCGCTAAGAACAACAATAACGCTTGTGCCTTGTTTGTTACTGTTGACAGACGAACTAATCCTCCAGTGTCAGTAACCCCAGAACTTCTATCCAACCGGGCCTGTAGTGAGTTTGCCTCTTTCTTTACTGACAAAATTCAGAAAATCAGGCAGTCAGTCAGTGTTTCCATGCCAGGGGCAGGACATGTGTCATCACTGTGTCTACTCAGGAGGAGCCATGACAGACTTTACTCCAATCAGTCGGAAAAACCTGGGTGAGATTATTTGTCACCTGAAATCCTCCACTTACTGTCTTGATACCCTGCCAACAGGGTTTTTCAAGAATATTTCAGGATACATGGCCCCAGATATTTTACAGATTGTAAACATGTCTTTACTTTTTACTTTCTCTCAGACCCTAAAAACACCCGTCCTCAAGCCACTCCTGAAAAAGAACAACTTAGACTCATCACTAATGAGCAGCTATAGACCGATATCAAACCTCCCCTTTCTTAGTAAGATTATAGAAAAAGCTGTTTTTCAACAATTACTCAACTTCCTGACGTAAAATAACTGTTTTGATGCCTACTAGTCGACCATAATATATTACTAGACGGCTTGAAAGACTGGGTTGGACTTTCTGGCACAGCAATCAGTTGGTTTCAGTCCTATTTAAAAGATAGGGACTACTTTGTGTTTATAGGTAATTAGGAATCTGAGTGAAGAAAATTAACCTGTGGAGTTCCCCAAGGCTCCATCTTAGGGCCCCTGTTGTTCAACATCTTCATGCTCCCACTCGCTCAAATGATGAAAAACAACAATATATAGTAATGTGCCGATGACAAACAAATCTATATAACTATGTCACCAGGAGAGTATAGCCCAATCGAAACACTGATCAGATGCATTGATCAAATAAAAGATTGGATGCGCCAGTACTTCCTTCAGCTAAATGAAGACAAAACTGAAATAATAGTTTTGGAGCCAAAGAAGAAAGATTAAAAGTCAGCACCCAGCTTCAAACAGCCAAGTTAAACACTAGCAGCAAAGCCAGAAATCTGGGAGTAGTCATGGACTCTGACCTGAATTTTAGCATTCAAATTAAGGCGGTTGTGAAGTCGGCCTTCTATCAAGAACATATTGAGGATTAAAGGTCTGATGTCTCTGCAGGATTTAGAAAAACTTATCCATGCGTTTATCTTTAGTAGACTAGACTACTGTAACGCTGTCCTCACAGGTCTCCCTAAAAGTCCATCAGAGAGATACAGTTAGTCCAGAATGCTGCTGCTCGAGTCCTCACCAGGAAAGTGGATCATATAACTCCAGTCCTTAGGTCTTTACACTGGCTTCCTGTTTGTCAAAGAATTGACTTCAAAATCCTGCTGCTA
>JAPMNP010712123.1:0-12835 GCA_029874935.1 Atherina boyeri
CACACACACACACACACACACACACTTCCTACAGACATTAACCATACACTCATCTGGGTGAAAACGCACACAATTTCCTCTCTTAACAGAAAACACTGCATGGCTCCCATTAGTGGTCTTATAGCCAGTGCTCAGCCGGCGGTCTGGAGGAACAATTCCTGCTCATTCCCTGCTCATTCCCTAATGCCTGCACTCCAACTTACTGTTAAGTTTTCCCAACGACAGTGGCTGCGGAAAAATTCCAGACTTTCTGAATCACCATTTTGCCATGACTGACTGGAGCTAATGGCTACACAAGAGGAGAACAACAATAGCAATAAACAGTACCTATACCTTAGACAAAACACCATTCATTTGAAAGAGACTGACTTTACAAGAAAAATAGAGCTTTTATAACAGCTCTAAATACAACAGCTAAACAGGAATCTGCTAATCTGTATCAGCATGGCTCCCTACTTGGGAGATTTAGGAATAGATCATACACAACTGCATAAACAATATTATGCGCAGTTGTGTTCTTACTTTTTTCCATGGATCCTTCATGATTCTTACAATTCGTACAATAGATAAAAAATAAGACTGGCGAGTAGAAATTGCCAAAAAAACATGCTAAAGCAACTGACATGCCTTCAGTCAAGTCAAGTTTAAAATAGCCACGCTTTCCATCTTGGGTGTTTCATCTCCATTTGACAAGGCACGCAGATCTCCATGGTTACCTCAGGATCCAGATCCTGTGCTTGCTTCTGAAAGAGCATTTTCTTACAGTGTGCTCAGGCAGGCTCCTCACCAGCGACATGGACGATGAAATGTTGACTGTGAACATGTTGAGTAATGCTCATCGCTCAGCTCAACCCCTGTTTCTATCTGGCCTTCCACGGAGAGGTGGGCTACAATTTTAGAAGCTCCTGTGTTCAGGGCTCCATGCTCGCTATCTCATCCCTGTGTGCTGTGATGAAAAACAGCTCCTCTTCAGGCTGTGACAATCGCTCTCGCTATATCACCAGTAAGTCAACATTTAACCCTAACGCACCCAGGGGAATAATCTTCCCTCTGTCTTACAGGACGAAATAAAACCCCTCAGTCACATCTGGAGTTATCATGGCTTGGACGTGTTGGGCCGGAGGTTATCCAGATTTGATCTCCTTTCAAGCTGAGCTGTCCCCTAGTCTCTGCTGTGACGGGATCAGCCCATTCCAATACGGCACACCAGCATTCCTGTCTGTCAGCCTAGCCCTCTGGAGACTAGCCAGATAGTCCCAGAAGCTCCTTGATAATTTGCAGAAATGTAAACAGACTGAGGAACTCGTGGACTACCTTTCATAACTTCTAGGCCTTTGATTTGTCAACCTCCTAATCAATGACCAGACTGAACAGTGGATAGCAAGCTAATTCTCCAAAGAGGGAGATAATATATAGACTACTGAGGAACATTTGAAGAGATAAGGCTCATTTTATCTTTCAGCCAGGACTCTCAAGGAGCAGTATTTCTGTATGTTACATTTGACCTGAAAATGTGAATCAGCTGGTAATTTTCATGGAAAATAGCAGCAAATTCCTGCAGTTTTAAATGCCGGGATGAAGTCTCTGCTTTACATAGCAAGACCTGCTTTCCCTCCCTTTCCCTTTTTGTCTTTTCATCCATGCCAGGAATGTAAACAGTTATAGAGCGGTAAAAACCCTTCGGCTCTGCTTAGCCGTCTCTATAATTCAGAACCCACCTCCCCTCCTTTCTCTGTATTTTCCCTCTGTGCTTCAGTGTGTTGGCTGAGGCCGTCGCAGCTCAATCTTAAAGCTGTGAATGGATATCTGGGCTGCGGGGTTCAACGGGTCACGCTGCTCTGGACTCAGCACAGTAATTGGCTCTGCTTGGCTGATTAATGGTGGACTCTGCAGATGGACGCCATTTTACACAGACAGACACTACCTCTTGCAGCACTTTATCTTTCCCCGTCTCCAAACAGATTACATCAGCTTATATATGGAGACGTATATACTCTATTCTGTCTTCCTTTTCATTGACTTAATTTCACCAATAGATTTTCTGTGGCTGCTCCTTTCTTCTAATTTGACAGGGACATATTTATTCACTGCTAAAGGGATAGTTTAAACTTCATGCCATACTCCGTGACTCTGAATAAAATCAGAATGAAGAATGATTAACACCTATCATGTGGGCTCAGCTGAATTTTCTGTGGTTAGTTTTACTTTAAACTCCCCTTTATCCTTTTGCAGCCTTTAAAAGAGCTACCCAAAGGTCAAAGCGTCAGTGATGACTAAACTATGCACTGACCAGTCAAAGGTTTTGTATTACTTTGTGTACAAGACAAAGAACAGTTACTGATTAGCTCACCTGCTGCTTCAGTAACCGGGCTTCTGGATTCAAACAAGATGAGCCTGAACAAGGCTACTAAGCTAGAAGCACTGTTCTACAGTACTGTGCAAGTTTTAGTTAGTTTTTTTTAGACACAAGGTTAATATGCTTTCAAAAATCAATGTACAGTAGGGTGAAAAAAAAAAATCTTATTAATTCTAAGCAGTTGAATATCAGGACAAAATAAACAAGATAATTTAGCCCCAATCAGGTGTTAACAAAAGATAAATACAACTATAGATCACATCTTTACTTTGGTCTCATCTGTCCAAAGAACACTAGTCTAGAAGTCTTGTGGTTTGTTGCATCTTTGCAAACCTAAGCTGTACTCCCATGTTCTTTTTGGAAAGAAGCAACTTTCTCCTGGCAAATCTTTCAAACAAGCCTTGCTTGTTCACTATTCTTGTTTAAAAGTGTTCAGAGATGTAGCTCTTGGGGTTTGCAGTTTCTCTGAAGCACTACATGGTCTGACTTTGGAGTAAACTTACTCTTTCTCACTCTAGAATGGTAGGCTAAAAATGATTTGTAAATAGCTTTATAGGCTTTCCCAGACTGTAAGCAACAATAACTGATTCTAAGATAATTATTGATATCTTCTCTTCCAAGTTTTGTGTTAACACACACCTCCAGACCACTTTGACCAGTTGGAGGGTTTTTAAGATCGTCACACTTGCTGATGATTAGTTGATCACTTGCACTGGATTAGCAGCATCTGGCTGCTCCATACCTCTTTAATTCCTATGAGAATAATGGGGTACTGCTTCTGCCTGTTTGCTTCATTTTTTAATCAAATAATTAACTTAATATTAAAAGTAGAACATAGATATTTATCTCATTTTAAGGCTTGGTAAGGATGAGGTGATTTCTTTTTTAAAAAGAATATGTTTTGATTAGGCTGACAGAGGGTGTACTCTCCTTTTCACAGGACCATGAATAACCAACAGGAACATTTTCTTTTTTTTTCATATTTAGCAGGAACACTTATTCCTCTTGTCATTCTATATGGATTCTGGCTGGGTTTTTTTTGGGTCACTGTCCTGACTCAGTGACTTGAGCACAGAACAGAAGCCTCTCACTGACGATGCTGCATGATAGATATGAATCTAAACATCTAAAGTTTGCAAAACATTTGCCCAGAACTGTACACAGAATCTACAGCAGAGCCCGACAGTGCTTGCAGACTGGCACTACTTGTTTAGTGATTGTGTAGACTGTCACCACTGCATACAGATGTATGTTTACAGCAAACACACATAGTAAACACAGGCTTGATCTATTATCAAGTCCAATGTGGACAGAAACAAGAAAGGGGGTAATATCAGATGGAGAGTGAGGAGGGGTGCTGTCAAGGGATGTGTCTCTGATGACACCACTGAGGGGGGTGTGCAGATGGGCAGAAGGCTGATACAGTACAAGCACTGACTCATTCCTCACAACCAGCATGATCGACTTCTATGGAAGCCTGTGCTTACTATAGCATCTATCTAAAATAACCTTCCTGCTTAGAGCCAGTGGGGAAGCTGATGGGGCAGCAATCTGCCTGTTAGTCTGATGGAGCTGAATGCTCATCTGCAGTGACTGGGATCAAGTTGGTTGTCAACTATGATGTCTTTTGAGACAATGTCGCTCTTTTCTGATCGCACCATGGACCTTGCATACAACTACACTGGGTGCAAACAGGTGCAAGCATGGTCACAATATTTAGGTTGATATCATTTACGCAGCTGATTTATGAGTGTGCGGGGTGTACACACCCCAGGTATGTCACAGTGTCACAACTGTGCACTGGATTTGAGGCATGCATCTATGTGTGTTCATGTGTCACCACACTATGAGTAAATGTCTCTGTGTACAGTACACATGTGTGATTGGTGGTGGCAACATGGGTGATAAGAGGGGTAAGACCCGAGTGTGTGGCCTGATTTTCCCAGAGTGCAGATGAATCATGACAGCTGCAGGATTGTCTGCTGGTCAGTACTGGATCAGGCTCTTACTCCCCGTTGCATTTATGGTAACAGCGAGGCTCTGTGTTTATATTTACATAGATCAGCAGGCAAAACATTCCAACGCTGCAAAGCAAAATTTTTGTGTAGGGTGGCTCCAGCTAGCCACGCTATCCTCATATTCCCCTCTTTTCTTTCAAACAACACAATCTGCCTTAAAACCAGAGTCTATCAATCCTACACACAGTAAAACACATATTGGAATCAGTGAATGGCTTATATGTAAAGCAATATAGGCCACAGTTAACACGATCAATGGCTCACACACCAAAACATTTAAACATTCATCCATGTGGTGATACACAATGAGTAAGACTGTGGAAATGAATGAAAAAACACAAAAAACAAATAAAAACAAAACAGGGGACATTTTGCTCCTTTTTTGATGTGAAACAGAAAAAATAAAATAAAATAAACAAAGCAAAACACAAAAAATGCCCTAAATGTAATGCTTCTTTTTCCAGCAATGAAAGTAGCTTGGCCTGTGATGTAGGCTTGGTTTTATCAATGCCTCCTGACAGATGGAAATGAGCAGCTTGTGAAAGCATGAAGTCCTTTCAGCTGCACTCCTGTGGTGATGTTTGTGAAGAGCAGGTAGGGCTCCATTTTAAACTACAGCGAACAGGGAGCTAACGCTAGAAATTCAAGAATGTGAGCAGATTAGTAGAAAATTACTGGGAAAATAGTAATAACAGCTGAATGAGGGGTTAGACTATGATATTTTCATAATTTGTTCATGTCATGAGAAAAAAAAACTAAGTAGCTGCATAGACACTGTTGTTTCTTTGCATTTTACATAAATTTATTACCGACATGGATGTCATGAAAAAATTAGACTTTTCAATAGCAGGGTGATTGTTCGACATCTTCAAAGGAGAGAGAGGAAGAAAAAAAAAAGAATTTGTTATTGTGGGTTTTATAAAATCCCCACAGAGTAACAGTGACACTTGTTAAAAAGACTGCACTTTAACTTCCTAAGTCCTTTTAACTTCCTGTCTGATTGTGATTGATGGCAGCTGGTAACATCTTTGTGGAAAAAGTTTGAACCTTTTTTAACAGCAGTTATTCACTTGACCGAAACACAATATAGTGGGGAAAGTCCAGTGGTCTCAGCAAAGATCTGAGACAGAGAACTGTAGGTTCATACAAGTCAGGAATGTCTCTTGGAGCTATTTTGAAACAAATACAGATTATTAACACTAACAACACTGAAAGTGTTTGTTACTGAGAGATGTCTCTTTATGAAGGTCTGGAAGAATACCCAAACTGTCACCCTCAAAACCGAGGAAATTCATTCTATCAAGAGCAACCCAGGATGCACTACAGTACAGATCTAGCATGAACTGGAAATAGCTGGAACATCTGTTGGAACTGCAAACAGTCAAGAAGGTTTTATATTACAAAGGCTACTTTCTTGGCTGCCGCTTAAAACAAAGAAGCACCTGCTCCAAAATCAACACCTTCACACTCAGCTAGCAGCTGACTGCAAGGGGAAAAAAAAGAAAATGTAAAGCCTCCGCAATAATGTTTTATGGTCAACATCGGCATAAACAGCACATGCAGAGGTAGTGACTGCTTGTGGTTTTGCTTTTAAATATGTTTTTGGTTTGATTTGCTATATTTGAGGGATTTTAGGCAATTTCTCCTGATTTTCCAACCAGCAAAATATCATATTGTTCTCTTTAAATACTTTTTCTATGAGTAACGTAAGTGGTTCTTTAATTTAATTACATTTTTACCCACTTATATCTTCCAAGTTTTTCAGAGCACAGTTTTATGGTCAAATACTGAACTGTCACAATGACCGGAGATATGTTTGGAGGAGTAAAGGTGAGGCAGTCAGTTCCAAGAACACTGTACTATGGAGGGGTTACCATTATGTTCTGGTGCTGCTTGGACTAATATTGCATCCAGTAGACAGTTAAGACTTAAAATCAAGTAAATCTGACCTCAGGACCATGACCCCAAACATATATTAGATAGCTGCAGAATGGATAAAGCAGACAAATGTTAAGCTGGTGGAATGGCCTTCCCAAAGTCTTGACCTCTTGAACATATGTGCACCAAGATGAAAAGTATGATCTATACCATGACAGGAAACCAAAATTCACCTAGATTTGACACAATATACCCACTGAAAAGTGGGGAAATATCCTACGAAAAGCTTTTGGTCAAGTGTAACTTTGTGGTGCATTCAACCACATATTTGTTAATAGTCTCTCACAACTAATCAAAACATCACAACTTCTACACTATCCTGTCCATAAAAAAACAGTTCAAACAAATTCCAGAAAGCTGAATATTGCCATGACATTTATATCCACCATGAATTTACATAAATTTCTGATTTGATCTAAAAATCATATAATGAGTATGTAGGGGTTTCATAAAAAACACTGACACACAAGTAACAGCATAATGAAGTAAGCAGACATGAAGCGGTGAAACATTTACGTGCAAACACAGACACAGAAAACGAAAAGAGGAAATCACAAATATCACTCTGCGACCCCTTCCAACCCTCCCCTCTCCTTCACTTCTCTCTGTTGCACTTTAACCTCTCAATCCATCTTCACTGCTTTTAGTACAATATGTGCACACATGTGGCACATCATACTACTGATGAGGTAGTTTTCCTCTATCCTCTGGCTCTACTTCTTATTGAGGCCAGATCCAGATGCTGAACTACAGAGAGGAGGGTTAGCTTAGCAAGGCGTGATGGACTAGGTTAGTACCTGCCAGAGAAGGGGAGTGGACCTTGGCACAAGGGAGCAGGGGAAGGACAGAAGCCTCTGTAGAGGGCCTGGGGCACCTTGCTATCCCCAGGTTTGTGGATCACACTGTAAATAGGCTCAGCCCTGCTGTGGGGTACAGGAATCACAGTGAACGGGACAAGTGTAAGACACAAAGAAAGCACACATACCAACAAAGATGCGACAGATGTACATAAAAGTTATGTAGACAGCTTATACAAGGACTTCACAGGATACGCACAGACCCAAACACACACACACACACACACACATATGTAAACACTCTCAGAGGGGTATACAGCCTTCTCTCCCCAGACCTGTGAGTTAAGCTGACTCAAAACCTCATGGAACAATCTAATCAAGACCACTACTTCTGACGCTACTTCTGATCCTCTACTTGGATAGGAGTTCAAAGGTTGACACAGTCATACCAAGTACAAGAAGTGACAAGGGTCGTCTCTCAGCTCATGGTCACCATACACTATCCAGCTATGATGTAGTATGCACCACCAGGGTCATAAGGGTACCTAAACTACAGTGAACGCATGTATCATCAAAAGCAGCATGATGATACATGAAAAGCGGCAACAAAATTGAGGATACTGGAAAGTGAATTAAATTCAGGCATCTCAAACAAGTTTGATCCATAGCCATGATCTTTAACTTTGACCACACCACCTGATGTAGAGGAACCAGAATGTGGCAGTATTATAAAAGAATAGGTCATGAAGGGACAGCTTTGCAACCTACCTTGTGAAGTCTTCCTCCCCAAGCATGTGGCGGGGAACGGGCGAGTACCTGGACGGGGTGACCTGGGGCGGAGGGTACACTGGCTTGGGCTCCATTCCCCCCATATAGTTGTGGCTGACGTGGTTGTCTACCATGGTGGGGAAGGCTGGAGGGAGGGCCAGGCCAGTAGGGGGAAAGAAAGAATGATTACAAAACAGGCACTTTAGCAATAGAAAATAAGAAAATAAGCACCCATAATAAGGATAATAATCTCTCATTGGCACAAAGAAACAGCATAGTAACATCTTTAACAAGTGCAACAGGTCAAATAAGAAACATGAAAGGTGCTTTATAAGCTGAAGATGTTTAATGATCCAGTCTGGTTAAAACTGTAGCCTGTGGGTGAATATTCAGATTTCTTACCACATCTCACCTCTTTAGTAACATCTCCACATGCACATAGCTCATAAAGTAATAAAAATTGTGGTCAATAGCACAAAATGCTTGATAATATATAGTTACACAAATAAAACCCAACCTCCTACTGATGGAGGCAGCTGATCATCATAAAAAAGGATTTCAAATCTAGATCACCTGTTCCACTCATGGTGATGACGACGTGAAAGCAGGGTTAAGTCTGCATTAAGTAATCACTTAAACAACTACAACTTTAACATATATGAAAAGCCCACAATGGCCCCCTCTAACATTAAATCACTGTTCTGTGGAAATCTGAGAAGCTGCAGTTCTGGATCGTGGGCTCTCATGAGCAGGTGGGATGTGAGAAACCATCCACACTCAGTGGGAGGCAGAGAACTGCGCTTGTCGTTGCTGTGGGAAGGTTTGTGTGTTTGTGTGTGTACAAGCATTTACTACATGCACTATGTGGGTGTCTGGGCATTGCAGTTTGGGGGAGAGAACAGTGATCCAACACAGAAATTCAGACAACATCTCTGATAAAGATGAAAAGATTATTCCCAGTGCAAGACACTAAACATGGACCCTGCCTTACAAATCGGCTTTTTACCTTACATCAATTGTTTTATATCAGAAAACATTCTCTGGCTTTGTGGCGCAGTGAATATAAATGCAGTTCCTGTCTTGGACAGTGTGGAAACAGGATCTGGATGATTAGGATGACAAGACAAAGTAGATACGTACTGCTGGAGTAGTCTGGCGGGGCGTACATGTCATTCAGATGCACAGGTCCTGGCTTGGCCACCTTAAGGTAAACCATATCAGAGGTGTTCTTTAGGGCAGCTACCGCCTCCTCATGACGTACATCCTGCAGCACAATGTTGTTCACCTGAATGTGCCGATTGTCAGGAAAGGAGAGAAGGAGGAGAAAAAAAAAACTTGCATCAACACCTGAAAGCCTTGTGTCTTAGCTGCAGTGTGACAACATCCTGCAGTCATCACACCAGCCAACACAATAATGAATCATAGCTTGAATGTTTTATGAGGTTACAGCAAATTTCAACAGCAGAGAAAATGTTGGCACACTGTGTGGCATTAACAGAGGTCAAAAGCAGCATATGAAAGTTCATAAGATGCTCTGGATTTCCACAAGTAAAATATAATTGAAAGGCAATATCTTTATGGACTGGATAGCATAGTGGGATAGCTTTAGTGACATTGAAACAAAAAGAATAGAGAAAAAGTAGTATTTTGCTACTGCTGCTTTGGCATACTGATATGCTAATATTTCTTATTACAATAATGAAGAAAAAAAGTGAATTGCTCAAGAAACCACACAAATAGATGACAGTGATGAATGACAGCTTACAGGGAAGAGTCAACTGATCACTGATGAATTACCAAACACAAGCCCAACAAGGGAATTTATCTTATAGTCAATCCAACCTAGCCAATAGTCTTTATACATACTCATGTCACAAATGGTTGATGACTGAGATTACAATAATTACATGTGTGTGTTGGCTTACTAGAGTTTAAGTGAATGAAAGAGGAAAACAAAAATAAAGGAAAAAACCTTCCAAATGTTTGCCTAATTTTGCAGTGAACTGCAAAAACATAATTTTTTTTTTATTTGAACAGCAGATATGTAAGTGAGTCAGAGAGATGTGCAGGCTCATACAGCTAGCAGGCGGTCTCCAGTCTGCAGTCGTCCATCTTTTTGGGCAGCTCCTCCTTCTATGATCTTGGTAATATAGATGCTGTTGTCTCCTGGAATATGTTGGTTGCCAATACCTCCAGCAATACTAAATCCCAGACCTAGTTAAGTAACACACAGATGTTCATTACATGTACAAAGAATTAACACTGACACAATAACTTCTTTTTTGTGTGTGTCTGTATTCCATATGAATAAATGCATGTTTAATAACATTTAGACAACTGCAATGCTCTGCAGGAAGGGATGCGGAGAATGGATATACATCTTTATGAGCCTCTCACCTTTAGGCCCTTTTAGCAGGTTAACCTCCAGAATCGTTTCAGGCGGGGCCTGTCTCCGTCGGACCAGCAGCCGCACCACTGGCCCCGCCTCCTTCAGGGCTTCCACTGCCCGGCTGTGAACCACCTCAGAGACGTCAACATCGTTCACACGAAGCACACAGTCGTTAACCCTGTCAAAGGAAAAAGTTCAAATATACATCACATACACTACTGTGCTTCATGCACAAAGGCAGGAAGACCCAAGCAGGGCTAATATAATCAGAAACCTCCAAAGCACTCCATATTATAATTTTTGCATGTTTCAGCCTTTGGTTTTGCCGTGAATCATAACTTTGAGGAAGCACATAAAGCCTGGAGGCAGAGAGCAGAAGAAACTCTGCCTCCCACACAGCACTGCCTGGCGGGACACAGTGTTGGTGAGCGCTATACAGGAGAGTAGAGAGGTTAAAGTAGACAGAGAATGGGGGTTTGCAGAAGAGCCAAGAAAGAGTAGAAGGAATGAAAAAGAGGTGAGGAGGAGGGGAGCGTATTGAAGGGGGTGAACTTACCCCAGCCGTCCATCCATAGCAGCTGCTCCTCCAGGGATTATCTTGGTGATGAAAATCCCCGGATCATCAGGAATGTGGGGATTGTCTATCCCTCCAGCAATGCTAAAGCCAAGACCAGAGTTCCCCTGAAAACAGGTTGTGATTGGCACTTTTAGGAGGTGACAATAAACACCCCATACTTGTATAAGCATACAATAAGATATAGGTGAAAAAACAAATGTGGCCTTAAGGTTTATGGGTGGAACATGTTAGATGTAAATTGCCACAAGGGTTTCTCAAAGCATTTCTGAATTCTGTATTTGTGGAATAGATGTATTTGTCCTTCCATGTGAAAAATAGGAATGACATGGACAAGCACTTCATTCAATATGCCACACATGTTCAATCAACCACAGATATGTAATTGTGTTAGAAATTCCCCATGTCAATCAGGAAATTTTGAAGTTCAGAAGCCTTGTTTCTGTTGCATGATATAATGACTGTGCAGAAGATAGACACTGCCACCTCCCGCTCTTCCTATCCCAGAGATTACACAGGCCCCATTTGGATCCAGTGGGTCCAGGCACACTGCTGCATCTGACAGCCGTGGCCGCAAAGACAGACAGCAAACAAGACAGCTGAGAAAAGACTTCACTTTATTATTTTCTATAATTAATGAGCAACAGTCACAACAAATTAGAACAGAGGGAGGCTGAGGCCTCCCAGTGCGCTGCTCTGGAGCCGAGAGGAGTAGCCTACACCACCAATGTTACACACCCACAGACCTTTTAAAGTGTGCCTTCACATAGTTTATTTAAGCTTTCTGCAAGCAGAAATGCCACTTAGAGTGAAAGGGGCAGAAAGACACTGTGCATCCATCGAGGGTTCGGAGGTGCATCTATACGTGGGTGGAATAATGAGAACAGAAACGTATAGCTCCCCCACTAGAGGCTGAACCACCACTGCCAAGTGCAGTGTTGCCTGCTGAACAATTGAACAGGAGAGCACTTTACATTTCTGGCGTCTGCTGATGACATGTGCCTCAGGATTATGTAAAAAGCCATGCATCACTGGCATTATGCTGCACTGTTATTCACATGAGACATCAAATCTAAGACTCTCTTAATGCAGTGATGTTACAGTTAAAATGTAACTAGTATATAGTTTAGCATAAAATTCTGCTTCATTTACAGAGATAAAGATTTGGCAGTGGTATTCAGCATTGTTAAGCTCAATGATAAAGAATGAGCTGCTTGCTACCACCTAGTGGGGAGAGATTCATCCATCATGCAGAAAAGCCATTAAAGAAGACAAAATGCAAAATAAAAAAAACAAAAAAAAAAACAAGAGGAAAATCTTACCCTTTCTAAGATGATCTCTTCATATTTATACATCCCATCACTGCCATTTACCTGTCAAAATAAAAACATAATGGTTAGTTACATCACTGAGCACAAATAATGCCATTTCCTAAAAATAATTCAGCGAAAAAAGGGAAACGTTTAAATGTTACAGCTAAATCCTATACCATATAAACAGATCTGTTTGCAGACACAGCCGTGGAGAATAGGATTACTGTCAAAATATGGAGAATATACATTCACCGGATTATTTTACAAGCTAAAAAAATCTACCACAAATTTCTAATTTGTTAAATATGAAAGGTGCATATACATTGACACAGCAAAATGCACATTCTCTTCAACAGAAAGGGTCAATAGGATAATGGATACCACTCCACATGGTGAACAGTAAGTTGCTACAAAGAGGAGGCCTCCTCATCCACATATACACAAGCACAAACATACAAACATGTTCATGCACTAGAGGGAGTGGGAATACGAGGCATATATACTGTACAGACAGCAGGAGCAGATACTTACATAAGGGCCTGCATCTAGTGAGTCTGCGTTGACAATGATGGGGGGAGGGTTGGCCTGTGAATATGGAGAGATACACATTAGCTCAGTGTGTGAGGCTGGCGGTGCAGACATGTTGAAGTACACACACTATTGCTCAGGAGCAGTGGATGTC
>JAPMNP010712124.1:0-19392 GCA_029874935.1 Atherina boyeri
TGGTACGAAATAAGTGGATTTTGAGCAAATAGCGTACCCGAATACGGATTTGAGTCCCATGTGAAAACGCCCTAACGCAACAAAAGGCAATGTGATAGTGCTCATGCATCGGAAGGAATGGGATGAATCGGGTATGTAGCATGTGAGGCAAAGTTATCAGTTTGTCATTGCGCAACCCAATTCTTAGCTTGAAAGGCAAGAGGATTATTGGAGAACTCTACAAGAGGGGGAAGGACTGTACTATAAATGTGGAGCAGCTGAGTTTATAATGAGTTACTAAAAGCTAACACCAGATAGGTTAAGACTTGCTAAGAATACCAAAGTAAACAGACAATAAAAGATCTCTTTGCTCCCACATCGGGTTTTAAACAAAGTGATGCAATGTTTTCTAAAAAACCGCAGTGCTCAGAGACTGACCATGCATTTATCTAAATATATTAGAGCTGCACATATAGATCAATTCATAATGTTTTCTCATATTGGCTATCTCAGATTTTAGATTAAGATAGATTATAAATAGATGTATCACATAATTATACATACAGTTTTTATAAATTGCAAAAAGGCTTAACATGATTGACACAGATTTACTTGATTAACCACTTTTCATGATTAAAATACATAAGATAGTGTAACACTCCAACTAGATGGTAATTAGCCGGGCGCCACAAGTGAAGTCAGATTCTCAAGAGTGAGAGCAGCAGTCAGTGGCCCGTTTGAGTCCTCAATCCTTATGAGATTAATGGCTAACCTCCCCTCTGCCCGCTCCATTTACAAACCATGTCAGTTTTTCTTGGAATGAGCACACTACCACCTCAGTTCTCACTTGCAAACACCTAAATGCAACACTGTACCAGTCTAAGTGCCTACGTGCGTGTTTATACGCAGTGTGTGTCACTCATGGCAGGTATTCCAGTATTGCAGTGGTGAGGTCAGTCCTTTCTTTTTTTCCACATTGCCTATGACCTTAATCCAAGCCTGTCGTCACAGCCTCTGCTGGACAGTAGTTTGGTAGTGCTCTAGCAGTTCAGGTTCTCTCAGGTCATAAAAAGGTTTCAGTGAACTCTGGTCTTTATCTACAAGACTCCTTTCTGCCAGCATCTGGGACTCACAGGAGTTATGGCCTGTTAACAGCACTTTCAAAAATAAGACCATGACAGGAAGAGGGGTGAAGACCTGCCTTTAAGTCCCTGAAGGGGTTCAGACTGAGGTCAAGATAGATTTGTTCCAGAATTCTAAAGCAAGTTCGGGCTCATCACATCATATATTATGAACAGTGTTGTCTGCTTTCCTCCAACTGAGTGCTTCATGTATTCAATTAATTCCCTTTTTCCAACTCATCTATTGTTTTAGCCCATATATAGTTCAGAAAGATTTCAGATAGGAATTTCCCAGATTCTAAGTCACTGATTTTGTTGGTTTGTTGCATCCCTAAACCTAAGGATATTCAATAAATTCAATTTAGTCATTAAAAAAAAACTAAATACTCTCATTTTATAAATAAAAACCGTACATTTGCCAGTTATTCCTTCGTCAAAGGATGCTTATTTGCAATATTTTATATTTTAGTAATGCAAAAAAATAAATGTATATATACAAAACCAGCATATGAATAATCATCAGTGTCATGGAGCTGATTTTATTTTATCTTTTAAGAGATCTGCAACTCAAAGTAGTCGTAATATTAACATTGAAACAAGAGCAACCAGCTTTTGAAAAGCTGTTTTTTCCCCTATTAATCTGCACTCTTTCTGTGCAACAAATTAACTAAGAGGGCTGCACCATGGCATCAAAGTTGATCAGTACTCTCTTTTTACAAGAGACAAAGGCAAAACAGCAATTTTAGCCTTTCAAGAAAAAACACAAAGATATAATTTTTAAATCTATTAAATGAATTCTCCCTTTTGCACCATATTTGCAAAAATATTGAAGACAACAAAGTGAAATAATGTGGTGAAAACTTTCTCTCAACACACATCCCTGCAGGCTTTAGGTAATATGACTGAATCCATTTTCTTTTCAGTTGCCCTACTTTTCCTCTTTGCTTTTAGTCAAGATTCTACCCACACTGACTGGATATCATTCAAGCCTTGTCCAGATCGACTATATCTGTGTGAGCACAACATCAGGACCCCAGCTCATTCCCGTATTAAGCCACACTGTGTGCCACCTGGTTTGGTGAAGGCTAGCATGTTGTCATGTTCATGTCCCGGTTGTCATAATAGAGGCGCTGACAGGGGCTTCTTAATACCAATGGCTCCTCTACCATCAGCACTGCTTATGTAACTCCATTTATGTGGCAGCAAGCCCAAGTGTTTCCAACCCCAGCTATTGCAGACCCCCAGCTCAACTCACCTTCCAATGGCTAAGAATAACTCAGAGGCTAATTCATACATCGCTCAGTACAGGTTATTTTTTATGGATAAACACACTTGTCCTCTTAGAGGAGGGATTTTTTTGTGTCTTTTCATGAATGCATTGTTTTCTAATATGTTGCACAATTTCAGTTTTCAAGGAGAGGAGGGGGGAGGAGAGAGTTGGCGACAGATAGATGTGGTTTAATATTCCATGGAAAAGTTTGATATTGGCCTTGCACTGATTATTTGCTCTTTAGAAGGTGCAAGAGGGTTTCTGACTAAAGTAAGTTTAAAGTTATCTGGGATGATCTTGTGTGTTACACTTATTGTCAGTGATCAGCTGATGTCTTTCATGATGTGTAAAAAAAAAAAAACCTGAAAGAAAATACTTATTGACAACAAAGGATTGCTGATTTATAGTTTATGCTATTAGCCATAACTGAACAGCTTGTTTTTTTCTGAAACAGATCAGCATCAACAGTAATTTAGTCATATGATTGCCTCACAATATCAAAACAGCTTTTTGCTTTTTTCATCTGCATTCCATTTTCTAATGCATTTTCCAGTTTCTGATTTTCTAAATGATCAATGGTTGATTTGAATAGAAAACAAGTTTGGATTAGATGATCAGTGATTATCAGCCTCAGCCTTGTTGTTCACAGTTGCCACAGCAAGATTTTGGTTTTTCCAAGAAGTTCTGCTTTTAAAGTTTTAGTAGTTTGCAGTCACGCCGCCCAGCATGCCAAGATGTAGTAACTTTTGTGGTTTTGGAAGTGCCAAGGTTTCCCATTGGCAGGACTGTGTGCCATATCTACGGCATGCTACGGCAACTTTGCTGCAAACGGTTTTAATTTCTTTGCACAGGCACATATCTGCAGGAAACAAACCTCACTACAAAGGGGTCTTATGTTATCACCTAAGATACATAAATATCCAGATGCACCCTCAACCCATAAACCCAGTGACTCACTCATTTTGGCTCCCACACAAACTGAACACATTCTTGGACATCTACTCCTTGATTTGTGTCATATTAAATATGTTTCCTTATTTTTTTCTTTTTCTTTTTAGAATATAGTGATCTGTGGCAGCGGTAAACCTCAGTGTGCAGAAAGCTAAATTTAGTGTATCCACAACAAATTAGATTGAAACCTAACTCACTTACTCAAAAGATTAATCTCAATTTGTCTGATTTAATCGAGTTTTTAAGGCATAGTGATATTTTAAACTTGTTATAATCATTCATTATCATCCTTAACCAAACATATGGTTGATATTTTGGTTAAACATTAAGTATTTCTGAGAAACGTTTTACGTAGAGGGGTAAGGTGCTGCCTTTGATTATATCATAAAGTGACAACTTTGACTCTTTTGACAGAGGACTGGGGTCAGAGGTGTAATGTGACATTTTAACAGGTAAAAGGAGTTTTCATTGTGTTACCTCATACGGCGCCGGTTTTCAGACAGTCTGCCTCCTGTGCTGTTGATGATAGCTCAGTATTTGCAGGGACAGTGCCTTTTCACGTACTTGTAGAAAGCAGACAGGAAGGAGAGAGTAGCGGTCAAGCTGATTGTAAGCATAAACATACATAAAGCATTTTTCCCAGAAACCTGCCTCAATGCAGGATTCAGGGTTCTGGAGTCTCCCTGGAGTTTTCCACTAACCACCCACCACAGGCAGAGTTACTCCACCAGTGGCTAAATCGGGCCATTCATCCTAGAGGAAACACAGAAATGTCTTTGTTCATCCAACCTGATTGCAGTGTTTGGATCGGTTTTACACAGATTTTGGAAATGTTTTTCCATAAATTAATAACGTCGGACCTGCTTTTATTGGACAATAAATGTGATTACGTAACTGGAAGGTCACCCACATGGATCAACCTGTGGCTTCCAATTCGACAGTGAGCTCATTAGCTTAATATGTAGCAGCGATACGTCAAATTAGTCCCATGTAGTTCTGCTGTATTTATTACAGCCAACTTGCGTAATCATACATAACCTTGACAAGACCAGAGTATGTGTGTGTTAAACCTTCATGGCATTGTCAACACAATGGAAGTTTTTATGGTTGACAAAACAATCTTCCCCCAAGGTCCATTAAGTTACAGCTGCTTTTAAGCATATCATCTGTAGATGCAGTTAGCGATCAGTTTATATTTCCCTTTTTTCCTCATTTTTCAAATTCTTGCTTTGGTTTAAAAGTATTTTAGCATGGATAAAGAATTATTTTTAATGATATATAATAGAAGCCAAACAATAGAGTTTGGCATATTTCATGTAAACACCATATCCTAGCCAGATGTGAATGCCTTTTAATGATAATTTTTTCTTGCAGACTCGAAAGCTCACCAAGGCAGAGCGACAGCGTTTCAGTGAGGAGGTGGAGATGCTAAAAGGGCTGCAGCACCCCAATATTGTACGCTTCCACGACTCCTGGAAGTCGACGGTGAAAGGCCACAAGTGCATCATCTTGGTGACTGAACTCATGACCTCAGGCACACTCAAGACGTGAGTTTCCACATCCAATTCCTCTCCTTCCTCATACTTGTGTCTCAAATGGCAGAATCAACACTTGTCTTGTATATCAATTTGGATATTTGTGTCTAATTGTCTTAAATTATGTACAAAGTATAAAGCAGTGAATAGTTTTACTTTAATTCTGGGAGAGAGTTCAGGAAACTTTCTCACTTTAAAACTTCCTCTTAGCTGTCAGAATAAGAAATTAAGTACTTTGTGGCTCTTACAGTAAAAGCTTCCTCTTCTTGCTGTGTTGTGACATGTTTACACTGAGGTGTTGGAGATCATCCTCCTCTCTGTTTTAGGTATTTGAAAAGATTCAAGGAGATGAAACTGAAACTGCTGCAGCGCTGGAGTCGTCAGATCCTCAAAGGGCTTCACTTCTTGCACACTCGCACTCCGCCCATCATCCATCGTGACCTCAAGTGTGACAACATCTTCATCACTGGCCCCATTGGCTCTGTTAAGATAGGAGATCTGGGACTGGCCACTCTCAAAAGTGCCTCATTTGCTAAAAGTGTCATTGGTAAGTGATAGCTGAAAGAAATGACGACTAGAGCACGGTTTTGGTTTAAATCTAAAACTCTTCCGAAATTAAATAAACATATCAGATATTTCCCCTCTTGCATAGGATGACATTTTTCTTGCACACAAGTTACCAGCAACTTTCTGTTAAAGTTCCTGCCTGTGTTTTATAAAGCAGCACCATTACTTAAATGGCCTTTAATTTAGCAGACTATTGCCCCTCACCACCAAGTACACTACTTATGGATTGAAAGCCATCAGATGCAGTAGAATGACTTGTTGATTCTTGCTTAAAGTGGCACTTTAGATTTGATCAGAAAATTTCAAATTAAACAGATTATTGTCAAACAAGATTTTTTTTTTAAACCCACTTGTTTACGCTAACAGCATTATTGTAAAATCTTATGCTTAGTCAGTCCATGCATCTGGTCTATGCTGAAATATTTTAACCCTAAATTGTTTTCCACTGGAATGGGCTGTATCAATGGTGTAACAACTCATTCTGAGGCCTGGTTTGGATTTTCTGTTATGGCAGTTGTTTTTAGGCACACTTTTTGTATTAGATTCATAGCTGCTTTAAGTACTGGCGCACACATATTATCTGTGGTTAATGGAAGCAGGCTGTGGGAATTTGTTTTCGTAAGTTGTTTATATTATCTTTTAATTCATTTTATCTTTTCATTTTATTTTCATTAAATTCTACGATACTTTATTAAGCCCGAAAGGGAAATTATATTGGTACAGGATGAATAATAGATAAATAAATGAATAAATGAAGCAGAAACTAAGGTGAGGCAGAGATCCCACGAATGCATTGCAGTATTGTGATTGTAGTCCATCATGGCAGGGTGACTCACACTCACCTCTCAAAATACCTCATGTGAAATCTCTTTGTTGATCATTTGGACATAACTCGATATTTTAATTCACTTTTATTACCTTTTTACTGTGAGGCAGTTTAGGTATATGGTGGCAACAATCTCTTGACCACTCATAATTCATGCAACTACGTAGGAGAAATTAGTTATCCTGTTAGAAAAATCAACATGAGCTCTCGGCTATTACAACTTAATTGGTCATGAGACTATGTTTCCTGTAGGCCCCTCACTCACAATGCTTTCCCACTGAAAAATAGCAACATTTTAGAGTTATGTCATAGTTTTACAACAGTTAATAGCAGCAGTCTGTTTTTTTACAGCTCCAGCTTAGTGAAAAGGCAGACATGTGGACATGTTGATGTTCTTAAATGTTCATATGCAGGTAAAAATGTGGTTTTGCATTCCCCAGCAGCCTCAGCGGTTCTTCATTATTTCCAATTAGCAAATTAGCAGAATAGTGCTTTCATTGTTAACATCCCTTTATAATTGAGCCTTTAGCTATTAGTTTTTAGCTACACACTTTTGACTGTGTCAAAGTACAGTCTAATTTAGCTCCTAGCAGTAGCCTACTGTAGACTTTTATTTAAACAAGGACATCCTGTCTTGTCAACCCATATTGCCTTTAAACTTAAGTTTTTTGGAGAAAGACTGACAGAACAAGAAAATCATTGTAAGAATTACTTTAGTAAGATAAGCTTCTCTTTATGTATGTGTTTTCTTTTAGCGCTGCACAATCCACATTTATTTTGTACATAAAATGTTTTTCTTTTGTATATTTCTTAATAGTTTTCTGCATGTTTTTCTTTTGTATTTGACAATTGAGCAACCTGGTATGTGATCTGAAAGGATTTAAACCACATAGAATTCATTCAGAGAACACAGAGACTCATTAGCCAACTTCTGTATGATGAGGCATTTTCATGGCAAAGAGAAAGTTGGAGCTTTACTGGGTTTTTTTCTATTTCACTGATCAAGTCGACCTACTTTTGAGCTCATTTCAGCAAGAAATCTTAAGAAGGAAGGCACTGCAGGCAAAATGTTTAACAATAAAGTTCAGGCAGTGTCAACATTTTCCTATATTTAGAGGCTGAATAGACAGATATCTCTTTCAGAAGTTAGTATCTGAACCAGAGCTGAAAGGAATTTGTATAAAGGCAACTTTATTTAAAAAAAAATCAGGCTTTAAAGGGTGATGATCAATCAGTGTTGTGTTAACATCCTGTTCTGATATAGGTGACCAAAATGTGACAGTTTTACCAAAAATTTAAGCCATATCCATTAGTACATCCATGGGTTCAAATATTTTGTGTATTTTGTTCTCCTGTAATGATTTCGTAGTGATAACTAGTTCTCTGCCTCTGCCTTGAACCCTCA
Source organism: Atherina boyeri (assembly GCA_029874935.1). Classification (NCBI taxonomy): domain Eukaryota; kingdom Metazoa; phylum Chordata; class Actinopteri; order Atheriniformes; family Atherinidae; genus Atherina; species Atherina boyeri. The sequence goes on from JAPMNP010712124.1 coordinate 7,655, forward strand.
CAGGAACACCAGAGTTCATGGCCCCAGAGATGTATGAGGAGAAGTACGATGAAGCAGTGGACGTTTACGCCTTGGGAATGTGCATCCTGGAGATGGCCACCTCTGAGTACCCTTACTCTGAGTGCCAAAACGCAGCCCAAATCTACCGCAAAGTAACCAGTGTAAGTCAAGGAGAAAGAGGAGGGCTATGTCATTTGCTCCCCCCTATTTAACATAATTGTTCACATGTGTGTGCTCTCTTCCATGTGCACACTGGAATCAGACAGACAGGAACTGGGATATGTCATGTATAATGCTGGACATCCTGAATGCATGGAAAAAAGCTTCGTCATGTCAGTTAAAGGCACTCTTTGTGCCATTATAAGCTCAGCATGCATAAGTACAGTAATCTTACCACTTTTCTCCTTTCAGTCTGCAATCATGACGCAGGATGGCACATGTTTTACTCACCAATTGTCAATGTATTTAAAGGTTTAAGGATCCTGTTCAACTGGTTGTAACTTTCCCTTTCATTGGAAGTTTCCCTTTGTCTCGAAGACGTTTGAATATAGAATTAATTGACTCCCTGATGAAGATATGAATTGGAATATTTTCACATTTAATTTAAGCCAGTATGTCCAGTGATGTTGCATTCCACATATATTAGAAAGTTATTTAAAAAAGAAGTTGGACTTTGTTTATTTAAAAAGAAGGTAATAGAAAAAAACAGTAGAAGTAGCAGACTTTAGGCAGTTGGCTGCTGTAATTCAGCTGCTTGTGTATGTGACGACGCCACCATTGGTAAGAACAGGCGATGGCAGAATTATATGTTTTGGAAAAAGTGTCTCACTCTTTACTCTACAAAGAGGACTGTTTCTTTCCTGTGTGTCACATATGTAAAGCAAACAGTGTCTGACGGAGACTGGAAAGCAAGAAAGTGACAATGCCAAGGTTAGAGTGGGTCTGGCTCTCTTACAAACAGGAGCATAATGATATTCCCTGTGCAGTCAGAGAGGCTTAGCCATGCAACTATATATTTAAAAAATCCACATGATATTCATCATTCATCAGTGTTTTAAGTTTATATGGAGTACAGATGACATGTCAATTTATTTGTATGGCAGCGACATTTTTCCACAACATTAACCAATAACCTAAATACTTTATGTAGTCATTTGCTATTAAAGAGGCCTGAAGTTAGAAACATAGCTTGACACATGAACAAATGCATAATAGTTTATCTCAGTTTTTTTGCAAAATTTCCTCGGTCTTTTTTCAAAATGTTTTGACTAGTTTGACAAGGTGGGAACTGAAGCGCAGGTGTGTTTTGATTGCCATTTATTTGCATTTGTGTGTCAGCAAGATTACACAAAAACTACCTTGCTGAATTAAGTTAAATTTATGGGGAGATGGAGCATGAAAGGAGGAACTTGTTACCATTCTGAGGCATAAACAGGGCTCTGGCTTTAGCAATGGATGCAAAGAGGCTTGCAATATATGATAATGCTCAAATGTTACAACATTTTCCACTCTTTTGGTGATGTTTTCCTTCAGCTGCTGGAACCTGACTGCTGTGATTTACTCCTGTTTACATAAGAGCAGTCCAACACTGATGTTGGGTGATAAGGCCTCACGTGCCATTCAACTTCAAGTCAAAGTGTTTGATGTGGTAGAGCCCAAGGGGAATTGCTAGCCAGTTAATTTCTTCAAAAGTAAACTAGGAAAACCGCTCCTGCATGGAGCTGCCTTTGTACACGGAGGCATTCTCACGTTGATACAGGAAAAAGCCACACACAAATAAAATTAGACGATTACTGTATTAGATTAGAATCAAATTTGTAATTGCGCACAATAAGTACCAGTTCAGAGGAATTCATTTAAAACAGCTGTAAAAGTGTATGTGGTCATTGATTGTGGTCATAGTTGGTTATTCAGAAAATCAAATGATAAACAAAATGTACAGTAAAAACTTATTTAGTAAGTTTAAGTCACTGATGTAACCTGGATATGCACATAATGGACAAGAAACATTACATGTAAGATTTAGTGGTTATATTCAGTGTAAATATGATGCAATGTTAGGATAGGTTAGGTTTAATCTAATGGCTTCAAGCTTTGAAAAATAGCTCCAAGCTATATTAGCAGTGTACTAGCCTCATTCATTTAAAATTTAGGTCAATGAATACCATAATTTACTTTGATTATTTAATCAAGATTTCTTCTTTCATAGGGAGATGGAACGCACTAAAGGAAATCAATACCACCTTAACATGCTTAGTAAGATTGTATCCAAACCTCCTTCACCACAGGAAAGGAGCTGAGTCATAAATTAGATTTAGATCGAGGGACAAATGATTTATTCTAAAAGTGCCTACGAGGACACTGAAGCAACATTTTTTAGGAAAGAAACCTCAAGGCTCTGCATTAGATCACCTTTACAAGTTTAATTGTGATCCCAATAAAGCATTTTGGGGTCTCGCTCTGATTCATGTCCGCACTCACCTGGGTGGCAGTGGCGCTTAGACAATAACTGAGTCAAGTTAATTATTATGTATCAGTCCATCAGAGGCAAAAACAAAAGTCAACCACAGTTGTTTCTTAGGGGAAAAAGAAAACATTTTGCCATCTTCTCTGCTCTAAGCTCTGTTCTTTGTCTCCACTTTAACAGGCAGCAGAAATTATTAGTAGTCATAAAGAGTAGCTGTTACTGTGTCACACTGTGACATGTCAGTTTTGAAATGCGTTGCATTTCTTTTTAAAAAATGTGTTTGGGTCTTTGACCTGATATCATCCGGATGCTTTGGTATCTACAGGCCAAACATATTTCTGACCTTGGCTTTTTCCTGTTTAATCATTGTTTTTACAGGGACTGGAACTCTTCTCTAATCTATGTATATTTTCATTATAGCATTTAGTTAACTAAAAACTACTGTACGTGACTGAGATTGCCTAAATATCTTGCCCCTTAAGATAAACGCAACAGAAAAGGCAGCCCTTAAGAGTTGTTGAAATGCATCTAAAAGAATATTTTAAGAGAGAGGAAGAAAAAAAAAGAGAGAGTCTTGGGTTTTTTCCATTTTCCTGTGCTCTTTGGCTATTTCTCCGAAGGTATTGACGTGACCACAGAGTCAAATGTCATGCTAGCTCGTGGCAGATGTCACAAAGCATATGATTACGTTAACAGGGAGCTGGGAGTGGCCGTCCCTGCTTCAGTTTGATCCTCTGAGACCGGAATTCTGAGGAATAGATAATTTTTTAAGTTATTTATTCTGCATAGAAAATTGGAAATCTTTCAAAACACATTTTGTTTTAAGTGTAAATCCTTACAGATCTATTGAAACTCGCTATTCTGTTTTCATGCTTTCACAGGGGATTAAACCAGACAGTTTCTACAAAGTCAAAGTCCCAGAACTCAAGGAAATCATTGAGGGCTGTATTCGTATGATCAAAGACGAAAGGTAAAAATAAAAACGTGCAATAGGCATTCGCCCATTCAGCTTCTTTAGGATGTAAATAAATGACTGAAACGGAAACTATGATGTTAGTTGTAAAAATAATGACGATATCTTTTTCTACAGGTACACCATTCAAGACCTTTTGGATCACCCCTTCTTCCAGGAGGACAACGGCGTGCACGTGGAGCTGGCAGAGGAGGACGACATGGTGAAGTCTGGCCTAAAGCTGTGGCTGCGCATGGATGACACAAAGAAGCTCCATGGAAAATATAAGGACAACAACGCCATTGAGTTCCTCTTTGAGCTGTACAAGGATGTGCCTGAGGAGGTGGCTCAGGAGATGGTATGCTCACACATGAACATGTGATGCCAACCTATGCAGCTTTGCTGACCCAGTTTGTGGCAGCCATTAGTGAGGAAATTGAGTAATTGATTCCAGATCAGATCAGATACGGTAGAGGTGGCTTCAGCATCACAGTCTTGATTGATGATGATAGCTTTTTATGGGTTCTCTGGAAGAAGACTGGCTGTGGAGCTTATATGGATTACTGATGTTTTTATCATGATGAATCCGGATGATTTGAAGAGCATCCACTGGTAATATTTCTTTAGACTTACATGCAGACTTATTTTAGGGTTAGAGATTCTGTCGCAAGCTTGTTAGCATCATATCATTATTATCTCCTTTTCAGATCTTTTGACGCCTGCTCTCAAACTGTGAAAGCAACCTTGCCGATAAAATGTCTCAGCTTCATCATGCTTCTTTTACAGTTTTATTACAACACAAAAAACATTTAAAAAGAACACCTTGCACAGTATTTCAAGGTCACGGTTCAACATTTAATCATCACTGGCTAGAAATGTGAGAGCATGTCTCAGGAAGCAGCTGAGGTCCCGTCTTTAATAATATAATGGCTCTCATGCTTGTTACGAAACAGGCCCTTATGTCCTCTAAAATCCACCCCCCTTCCATAGAGGTCACTTTTAATGAAAATACAAGCCACAATTCCTTACTTGTTTACTTCTTTGTGGTAGATTTCATCAAGATCAAATTTGGTATCAACAGGGGACATCTAGTCCGGCCAATCTGCTGTAATCTGACTATGTGTTGAGAGGCATTTTCGGACTGAGTGTCCTGCTTTGGTTGACCGGTTGCCACTGGAGGCAGCTTTAAATGGCAAAATGGCAAAATAATGGAGTTTGCGTGTGCTGTTGCAAAACAAATGTTATTTGCAGAAATGTTTTTATCATAATTTGATGTCGCAGTTTGCATGATCAGGTCATGAAGTGAAACAGACCTGCATATTTTCGTGAGCCATTACTTGAACACATGTGTTTAATGTTGTACCCTGACCATTCCCGTGTGTTGTTATGCAGGTCGTGCTTGGGTTCGTGTGTGAGGCAGACTTCAAGCTCGTGGCCAAGGCCATTCGGGACAGAGTGACGACTATCAAGAGGCAGAGGGAGAAGCTAAGGCGGCAGGCAGAGGAGCGTCAAAAGAAGCAGGCGCAAGAGGCGATAGAAGAAGAGGCAGAGCTCCAGATTGCTTCACCTAAAGTTGATGATGTTGTTGCAGCAGAATCCCCCACCCCAGCCTTGACACCACCGGCCCCCATCTCATCCCCCGTCACCAGTTCTGCAGACTCCGGTGTCAGCTCCAACTATCCTGCAGAGCCAGAGGAGCCTGAGGTGGATCAACACTTCCATGTCCGTTTCAACAGCCTGTCTTCTGCTAACTGTGAGCTGCTTTATATAACATCCCATACCATGAAAATGTGTTTTTCTGCAAGAAGGGGCATAGAGTGCATTTTTTCAGATGCTTATGCAATTTTTGTTTTTCTATCATTTAATGTACAACAATAGATAGATGCATTTACTTACAATTTACAAAGCCAACTAACATTTGAGGAACAGGTGGATGAAACAAGTCAGTTTAGGTTTTGATAAAACTTACTTTGACCTTAATAAACTAAGTTGTACAACTGTACTGAACAAGAAAGCTGTTCAGATCTCAAAGCACATTAGCGTGATGCACTGAAATGTGATACTGTAGATAACTGAATTATTCAGTCCCTGTAGGTCCTATCTCATGGTGTGCGCAAGTGCTGTGTTGTAGTTAGTGAATGTTTCTCAGTTTTTGAATATCAGTTTCTGAAACAACAGCTAAGATATTCAGCCAAAACTCTGAGCGAATCTATCTGATCTAGTCTAGATGCATCCATTGTTGTCCATGTGTTTGCGTACATTGCATATCACAGTTTGGGAGCATCAGTGTGTGTGTTTCTGTACGGGTCATGTGTGCGCGAGTGTGAATTGTACAGTTTATGTCCATTTTTTCAGGTCACAGCTGGTCACATGCTAATAGCTTATGTGCTTTGTTGAAACAGCTGACTGCGAGACGGACGGCGACTTGAGCTCCTCCGGTCTTCAGGATCCGCTGGAGGCCGGGAGCCTCAACTCGCCCGCAAGCCCTCCCAACACGCACGCCGGCACCCCCACTGTAAACGGTCTCCCCATCCCAGCCCTCCGCTTCCCCTCGGTGAGTGGTGTCAATAAAGATCTTGTTATCAAAGTGGAAAGTACAGGGTGGTAGGTTGATGGAAGACTTTACAAGACTTTCCTCCTCGGCTGTTCAGCGTGTGTCCCACCCAGAGCTGACACGTAACTGTGTTAACGATATGTGGTTGAAAAGTAGCTCTAGGATAACTATTAATTTAGAGATATTTTTAGGAACTTGGTCGTACATTTAAATGAGTAAATAGAAGGATTAGCTTTCTTATTTTTTTTAAACTACCCAGAAAGATTGCACACTTAAGCTTATTATCACCCTGTCGTTGAATTGTGCTATACAAATAAGCTTGCTTTGCCTTGTCTTGCTNATTGTTAGATCTTGTTAGTTTATAGGCGAGTGCTTGTTTCTTGTTAGTTTTTCTTGCTGTCTTTTTTTTGTTGTTGTTTAAACCTGGATCAAAGTTTTGGATGAGCAACATTGCCATCTGTATTGTCACAAATGTAAAGATGTGTCCAAAACTAATGATCAATTTGAGTGGCTAATTGGTTTGAAATAAATAAGCTAATGTCTTGTATTAGCAATTCTTCAAGGGAAAATAAATTCAGTGTTTCTTAATGTTTATTTGACCAAATGCTTCATTTCTCGTTATAGAGTATTGCAGTGTCCAATAACGCAGAACAGCGCAACTCAGTGTCTCCGAGTGGCTTCAACTCCCCTGTGGACAGGTAAAGTTCCTCGGTCTTCTTTCGTCTTCTCTTTGCTATTTTCCTTAACATTCATTGAACAAAGGAGTGAAACCAACTCTCCCTTCCATATTCAAGTTAGAGACCTGAAAATCAATGTGAATCTTGAGGAAATATCTCCCCTCTGTAACTCCTCCTCGTCCACATCTGTGGGGCTGAAACAACAAGCTTCGGGGCAATCGACGGGCTCCTCCGTGTTTTTATTACGGGGAAGCAGAATGGACCCTTGCAGCTTTTTACTTGACTGTGTCTCAGATGTTGTGCAGAGCCTGTTTTCCATGTTGGTGGGATGTTAGTGAGAGAGGCTTTATTCTCAGCATGAGACCTGACAGTGAATGAGTAAATTATGTGCATGTGTGTGTGTGATGTAAGATTCTTCTGAGTTATAGGACTTCAATTTTCTTTGACTGCATTGTTGCCATGCACAAATGGGGACTCTTATAATTCGTGTTCACCTAAATAGTAAAAAAAAATATAGTGTCGTCCATCAAGGTTTTATTAAGTATTTCAGAACAAATAAAATAATCAGCCATATTCCTACATTTTCTTTGATTTGCAATGATTTATCAATACCTGACTTGTGCATCTCAGACATAATGTCAAGTATAGTTGAGTATTGTGTTTCCATAATATGGTAGTCATGCACTATTTAGGATCCAAAACATACTCCCAGTAGGTTAGTCCTTCCTCTGAGAAAGAAACAGTACTGAGTTAAAATAATCACAAATAGGACAGCTATGTAAAGTGTCATCCCAGATATTCAGTCTTATTTAGTCTAATTTCCATGTACATAGCACTTACAGGTGAAAACTGGCTTTACTTTGAACTAAAGTTACCCATGAAGTGGAGTTTTCTTCTTTTTTTTTGTTAGTTAGTTTTATTTTAATAGAGATGTGTGGACTCTGCCAACCAGTAGGCCTGTAAATGTTTGCAGCCTGTTCTGGGGAGGTGGACTGAGGGGAGTCTGTAACCACAGTATTCTAAAAAGACCCCTGAGACGCAATTAGCTGAACCAAAGGTTTTTATAAACGTGCTGAATGTTCTCCAGTTCTCTGAAATCTCAAACATGCTGGTTGTATAAATACAACAGTTCATATGCTGCTTCCTCTTATAGACTCTAAACAGACTGTTGTTAAATTGCATTGTTTAACTTGACTGTTAACACCCAAAAATACATACCACTGTAACACAAAAAGGTTTCATGTGGTGCTTTCAGCTGCTATTTATTATTATGTGCACTGCCTAATTTCTCACTCGGGATGGGTATTGAGTTCTACACTTCAGCCGATGATGAACTGACTTTCAAATTGCTTTATGAGGGATTTGCTTTTCTAACCAGAAGCTTGTTTATAATACTTTTTTGCAGCTACGCTTCTGATGTGACTTCAGGCTTGAGTGATGGGTACGAAGGCCTGTCTGAGAAGACCGAGAAAACTGCAGCGAGACGAACAGCTGGGAAGCTGTTCAGGAAGAGGGCACGCTCAAGACTTCGCATCACAGGGGTACGATAAATCAAATATTTTTGTTTGCAACACCGGAAATGCATTTTTACCCATGACGATCAACAAATAAATCACATTGGACCAAATTAATTAATTAGCAGAGGCATTTATTTGATAAGTTTGTGGTGAAGCTCCTCCCTAGTTATGTAATATTTTCAGTAGCTTTGCTGAATATGTAACATTACTCTTTATATCAGGGCACTCTGCGGTCTTTTAATGGCTGTGTTTTGACTAAGATTAACATCATGTGGAACCCCATGTGCAAAGGGCTCCTAGTACAATATACACACAACTACACTGACTATTATAGTAAACTCACTTTCAAGTACACATGATTACACTTCCTTACACACATTAACACGAACACATTGTTCCGCCTCCACCTCTTAAGGTTTTGGAGGATAAACAGACACCCTCCATTACCATTGATCGTTTCTGTCTCTGTAGCTCTCTGACAAAGTGGACAGAGTGGTTGAGTGTCAGCTGCAGACACACAACGACAAGATGGTGACTTTCAAGTTTGATCTGGATGGAGATAGCCCAGACGACATCGCTGCTGTCATGGTGAGCCAATTTTAGAGTCACAGACCAAAACCTTGACAAACAGGTACAGTGAACGGTAAAGATAAGATTTCCCTGTTTTAACCAATATTAACTTCCACTGTAATCATATTTGACTTCCTTCCCTAAGAAATCAATTAAAGCCTCTATTGTGTTAAATGTCAATAGTTTTTTATTTTCATTTTTTTATTCATTCGGTTTGATCACTGTAAAAAAAACATACAGAAGTACAAAACATATGAAAAGAAAACATTAAAAATGCAAGGGTGTAAGCAGAAGCAAAAATGTCAATAGTTTGAACTCTGAGGGCCTCCTAGAGTCAAAGCATACTTATATAACATCTTTGGTCCCCAGTGACTGTGACATGATTATAATGCAGCTTATTAGTGGTGTTTGTTTTGAATTGCCTAAAATCTACTGGATGTCAAATTACAATCAGTCATATGTTGCTAACATTAGCCACCAAAAGCTAACGTTGTGTCAAAATCCCGCAGAATACAGAATTGAGCAATAATCTCGTCATTCATATGAACAAAACTGTATTGTTTGTACTCTCAAATGCTCGTTAATCTTAGTTTAAATGGGATGAAAGATTCCATGAACGAAAATTGAATTGTTTTGTATCCTTATAAGACTTACTAATGACACTGGTTAGTGGGTCCAACCATTGAAGGGAGCCATCGCAACCCAACCCAACACAACCCTGGCCCATAAAACTAAATGGAATACATGCAAATACTCTCCTTTCAGACCAGAGAAATGTTTCTGCTCTGCAAGACACAAAATATGTTTGAGTCATTGTCCTTTACAATCAATGTTTATTAACATAAGGGCAAATACAAAGATTTGTAATCATTGCCAAAGGTTTATGTTCTCAAGGTTTTCATTTGCTTCACAAGCTAAGAAGTTTTTTTTAGAAAACCCCACAAGTAAAAAAGAAAAAAAAAGACCTGTTTTTTTAAAGAAACCTTAAGTATTGATGAGATTATGGGATGGAAAAAGGTCAAATAGAATTATTTTTAAAGATTAATGATACATAGTGAATGTCTGACTCTTCAGGGGTGAAACCTCTTAGAAACTTCAATGATTTGTTAAAAAAATAAACAAACAAAATCACTGTGTCAGCTGATAAGTATGGCAGATTTGTCTATCTCAGCTGAGCATACACATGACTCATCTTGATCCAGTTAACAGCTTTTTGTTTGTCAATCTTAACTCTGTTTGATTATTTTATCAAACGTCTGGAGAGTTGTGTGACGCAGGTAAACAACTCCATCCCCTCCTCTTAACGTGTTTAAGCTTTTTTAGAGGCTGAGACATTGAGTGGCAGTGTACATACGTGAGGCTGTGCATGAACAAGGTGTGATGAGGCAGCGTGTGCAGCAGCAGTTTTTGTTCACTGAATGTGCTGTTTCTCTGAAACACAGTAGGCTTTTGTTTACTGTGTCTTGGCACAGCTGGGGCACCTGGCATCACAACAACCCTGTGGTTCTCAGCACGGGCTTTAAATGAGCTGAATTGTGCCATGCTGTCAGGAGAACATTACCCCGCCCCAAACCACAATTTATGGCAAAACTGCGTCAATATGTGAAACTCAAAAGTGATGGTAAATCATGCCTATATTGTTGATTTTTTTTTTACATGAGATGCATTTTTTTCTGAGCATTAGATAAATCATAGGTGACAGGATAGATTTTATTGATAGATACATAAAACGTGAAAAAAAGACCACCGCTCATCCGTGGGTAAAGTCTTTTTAAGAGGTGTTGCTGAACTAAGTCACTGAAGAAAACACAAAACACGGCAGCCGCACACTCAAACACTCCAATATCAATTTATTAGGTGAGCTTTCGGTCTTGCGACCTTCTTCGGGCGTCTGAAGAAGGTCATTTTCAAATGCATCGGATGCCCGAAGAGGGTTGCAAGACAGGAAGCTCGCCAAATATATCGATATTGCACAGTGTTTGAGTGTGCGTGCGGCTACTGTGTTTTGCATTGATAGTTACATAATAAGTATTTCATATAGAGGCACAATCAGGTGAAGAAGAAAGTACACCCTCTTATTTCAAATTCAGGTATCTGTTGACAAATTAACAAGGAGCAAAGACATCAACAACATCAACAATGAGTTCAGAGAAGCTGTTGTTGCCGCCCATTAATCTGGGAAGGGTTAAAATGTCCTTTCCAAACAATTTGGTGTCAATTCTTTCTACTGTGAAAGAGAGCATGATACCAATCTTCAAAGGAGTGGGCATCCCAACATGTTCACTCTGACTTAAACTGTGCAATGTTCTGAAAAGTTGCAGCCCCACTACCCCCCAAAAAGACTAAACAAATATGACAAGGGTGATGATTGTTGCCTTATTTGGCATACGCATGATCTGAAATACCTTGCAGTCATTGAATAGTGTCTAAATACTGTCTCCACCTTTTATATCGTAGGTGCGCAATGAATTCATCTTGCCATCAGAGAAGGAGGGCTTTATCTACCGTATGGGGGACATCATCAAACGGGCTGAGGTTCTTATGGCCAAAGAACAAGCTGTCCACACCAGTGGGCACCGACTGGCCCAGCCTGCATTCCATGGTGGAGTTAACTCATTGTCTTCCTCACAGGTCAGCAGCAGCACCTGCTCACTTCCAGTAATCCACATCATAGCAGTGTTAGCTGAGAACAAAGGAAGTAACACTTACACTGCACTGAACGTGTTCTTTATTGGGATGGTTGATTGTCATAAATTACATCAGCTATGGTGTGTTTTGCATTGCTTATCTAAGACTAAGCTATAAATCTGATGTAAATGGAAAGCTTTAGTGCTTTCTCCTGCACTGGTAATGAATAGAAATCCTCAGTGGTGTTTTCCTCACCATCCACAGTCCCTCCAGAGAGTAGCCTTAAAGATAGAAGGTTAAGTGTTCTTAAAGACGCGAGAGGTAGCGCTTTCTTTTTTTTTAAAGGATTTTTGGGCTCTAGTGGCCTTTATGA